>OX375868.1:81676024-81751090 GCA_947359475.1 Heligmosomoides polygyrus bakeri
AATGGTTCATCGGCTAGCCACCTCAAGTCACTGTGTAGACCAAATGCGCATTCAAATTGCCTCCATGACTTACAAGTACTAACAAAAGGCGCATTCCAAAAGAGAGTGACCAACCTTTTTCCCTAGTTTATTCACTTATATCCCTATGAGCAAAAGTGACGGCTAAAATTTCGTATAATTATACCACCAAAGAGAGAAATATGATCGTGGTGTACAGTTGGACGAGATACATACTGACTGTCGATCAGCCCTGAATGAATTTATGATTCGGGTCTAGTTGATGTCGCAGCCTTATAGTTTAGTAGGAGCTGCTCAAAGTTTTTGAATGATTGTATCTTTTTGCGAAAATTTGGTCGCATCCTTGTTATCGTTAGTTTTTGTGCGGGAAGAGTCTCATGGTTAAAAAAGATGCGTGAAGTAAATAGGACTTGAGCGCGCGATAAATCCACTCCTGCTAGCCTTTTCTTATTTTTTCTTTTCACTCATTATCAAGAAGGATTCCTGGCATTTTCAGCACTTTCAGCAATTTGAGCCATTTCTCTAATTTCTCAGTTCACTACGTCCAATCTCTGTTGTTGTTGATTCTGTTCCCTATGTTTTTCTAAGCTCTGATTGGATTAGTTTCAAAATAAATAAATAAATAAATAAATAAATAAATAAATAAATAAATAAATAAATAAATAAATAAATGCTCAATTTGTTCATCATTCATCATGTTTGAGATGCCGGTCTGCTTGATATTCGAAGGAATTTGATTCCTTCAACGAGAATGGAATAAATTACACACACACGACTTTGCGTCGTTTCAACTTCAGTGTTCGTCACAAAGCTCGATATCAATGTTTATTGACGACGTTTCGTGCCGTAAGCCCTTCTTCAGGTCATATATATATATATATATATATATATATATATATATATATATATATATATTCTCGAAACTTCTCCGTGGTGGGTATATATATATATATATATATACCCACCACGGAGAATATATATATATATATATATATATATATATATATATATATATATACCCACCACGGAGAAGTTTCGAGAATGATACATTACAGCAAGCTCTGTCACAGACCTCTGACTCCGTCACGTCAAGGGAACTAGTCCTTAGAATACATGTTTTTCTCCTTTTTTATTTATTTAGTTGTACCTTTACGGTGGCTCGGATGCTTTTCCCTACTTTTCCATGTACTTTGCACGCCATTTCCTCCGTTGAGGCAGTTTTACATTTCCTATGCTACACAACGACGAGGACTAAAAACATCCATCGTCGATCCATCTCTACGATGATTACTCACGGCATCACACCCTAGGAGAATCAGTGTGATAGGATGAACTGCATTGTCTGAGAAGGAGAGAACCAAATACACCAGATGAGGGGTGTGGTGTACAAAGTGGTCTGTTGGTCCTGTGGCGAATTTTATATAGGCGAAACGTCAAGATCACTTCGAACGAGAAGGGAAGAACGTCTCAGAGCTCTGTGTATCCCTCAAAGTTACCCAGACAACCCATCAGACAATTCTCGAAGCGCCGTACCCTCAGGCACACACGGGACCCACGGTCGCCGCTACAGGTTTCAATTCTCCACAAGAACTTGTCGGATACGGTGGAGAGGAAGATTATAGAAGCGTTGGAAATACAGCGATGGAGACCGCCATCAACAAAAAAGAAATGAAGACGGCCACGAGCTTTGTTACTCTATAGAGCCAGAGAAGTGACTGTTGAGGATGATTACGCCGTAAGAGTGACCGGTCACACCCCATCGTCCTATAGGTAGTACAGGGTGCGGAATAATTACCCATGCACTGAAAATTCAATGGCATTTTGAAATCAAACTTCGCAAATCAATTCTAACTATCAAAATTATCTAGTACAAACATGAAAATTCATAGCATGCTAACAGTTTTCGAAACGATCGCCTTTAGCCTCCACACAATCCTTCAGACGTTGAACAAAGGCTTCGCATCTGGCACGCAGGTACAGCTCATCAGTTTCGTCCCAGGATTTCAAAAGCGCTTTTTTAAGAGAATCCAAAATTGGGTGCCTGGTAGAGCAGGATTTTTTTCTCTAACCAGGATACTATCTCAACGGTAGGTCGGAACGACGCAAGTGTTGTATATGGACAGAACCGCCTCTCCCTGGGAAGTAACAAACTGCAGGTATCTCGACCCCAATACAACTCTGCGCAGAGTTAGAGGCGGCGGAAGTCGCCTCTAACTCTGCGCAGAGTTGTATTGGGGTCGAGATACCTGCAGTTTGTTACTTCCCAGGGAGAGGCGGTTCTGTCCATATACAACATTTGCGCCGTTCCGACCTACCGTTGAGATAGTATCCTGGTAAGACGGCTCACACAGAATAATCCATCGGGTACATCGGGTTGAGGTTCGGAGAACTGGAGGGTTCGGAGAACTGGAGGGCCCGTTTAGTGTCCGTCAGACGATGGCATTTCTGCAGACGATAAGGGAACTTCTTAAGCTTCCCCTGACTATCCTCATCACTGACGTTTTGCTTATTCCTACGTCTTTTGCCATCTGTCGCATCGATCTCCTGGCGATCCTCCGGATTCTTCCCTCACGAGTTTCATATTTTTCCGGTTCGTAGCTGTCGTGGGACGCCCTCTTACTTTTCAATCCTCTTCGGACTTTAATTCCTTGTAGCGTTTTACTGTATCCTGAACCGTTCCTCGGGCCACGAAAAGGATCCTCACAATATCTCTCGTTTGCTTGCCGCCTTCCTTATGAATTTCGACAATAGCACTTCGTAGGTTGGAACGTCTAACCATTTTGTACTCAAGTACGTGCGACTTCCACAACGTTTAGTCAACATATATTAGGCGAATGAAGCGTAAAATTTCTGAGAAATTTAAAAAAATTTAAAATGTTGGGTGCACGGGTAATTTGCCGCGCCCTGTAAGTGCACGACCCTAGTCCTTCATTTTCGTCCTCAACCACCTCACCCCCCCCCCCTGTTGATCCTAGGATAAGTCCAATGCGTTTTAGTCGTTGTGTTGTATATGAAATGTAATAGTGCCTTCTAGACCTGAAGAATGGCTTAACGCCCGATGCGTCGCCAATAAACATTGACATCGAGCTTCCTGAAGGAGTATTGAAGTTGGAGTACATTGAACAATCATGAAGCCCAGCGAACCAACAATTTTCTGCTTCCCTTCGGTCACTTCAGTGGTTTATCTTAAGCGATGTTTCGCTGACAGTTAACATTAACATTCACACGGACATCGTTTCACATATCTTCATCATCAATGAAAGTGACCAAGAAGGTGAAAAGTCATCTCCCTCCAATAGATTTAAGCTGCTGTACTTCGCAGCTCAATGTGAGATTTTCAGAAGGCCGAACTGGTAGTAGTTATCGCCATATTCAAGGGCATTGTGTAGCTCAACACTATGACCGGCTCTTGAAGTCCAGCGTCACGACATCCTTCGAACTGCGTGAAAAGGGTTACGGCTTGCGCTGTTCCCGTCCTGCTCCTCCCCATACTCGCCTGCATTATTTATTTATTTATTTATTTTATACACGGAAATTTAGGGGCGCGTGGAGCGCAGACGGAGGAGGCGCCGGCTGTCGTCTGCACCCGATACCAGGTTCCTGGTTCGGATTTCCCGCTCAGGCCAACCAAGCCTTCCATCCCTCCTGGGTCTGTGAATTGGTACCAGACTTGTCTCGGAAGGATAAAGCACTGACTTGTACATCGGCTGGCCACCGCAAGTCATTGTATGGCCAAATACGCACTCAACTCGCCTCCACGACATCCCGTAGAAGTAGAATGCGTGGCGCATCCCAAAGGGGATTAAATAACGCCGTCCTTTATCATTTATCCTTTTTTAAACATGGAAATCTATGCAACAAAGCAAACAAACTAATAAAGAATCTTAGCGAACGCAGGAATGAGTATGAAGAAATAAAAACAACACGGCGAAGAATAGAAAACGATAAACCTCTAAGACACACCCTGAAGATACCGGGCGACAAGTCTTTTTTACTAATACAGTGAGTTTGGTCATGTGTGCATTTTTAACAGCCTCAAAAATTTCGTGTCAGCCCCACATTGTGCTGCTCTTATGTTGCTGTCTGGCCTCTATGTGCCCCTTCTGCTCTGAATACTTCCGTATCTGAAACCTGTCTACTTCTGGCATTAGTGTTGCGAATGACGATCGAAGATAATGGGCGGAGCATTGTCTGCTGCCCCACTCTTCGGGGACTACACCAATTTCAACGTCTAAGCTCTAGTGGTAGATCTTGAAATGCTCTCGCTAACAGTCCTTAATTCTATAGTTATGAAGTGCTACAAGTTCGCTTCAATGTCAATCTCAATGACCTCTTCCGTCTTGCACAAAGGATTTGGTTCATTTTGGAAAAGCAAGCATATCTCAGAGTTAAAGCAAAATGCAAACATAGTGCTCAAGGAGTGCGGTTATGTGTTTATGTCATTTTTTAAACTTTTAAAAGTATATCAAGAGCTTTACTATTATTGCCCTCCATATCCCTTTGGTAAACATCGGCGTTGTTTAGATTTTTGATATAATTCGCATTTTATGCAAGCTTTAAAAAAGGGCGCGATAACCACGGATCTGTGTTCCTTTAGGAAGTTTTTCAGCCACCACTTCAGTATTTAGCTATACACCTAGATGTTTATTCCGTTTATTCATCTTATTGATTTTTTATTGTTGTTCTATGGAAGTTGTTGTTGTAACCACATGAGGACGCTCGTTTAATAAATAATAATAATAATAATAATAATAATAATAATAATAATAATAATAATAATTCTGCCTGGAAAGAGGTCCCAGGTTGTTCATTATTATTTATTTTACACATGCTTTGGAGATTTCTTAACATCTTGCAGATGAGCTGGAATTTACAAAGCTGCTGTAAGTGGGGTAACACATTGGTGTTTCGGAAACATTTACTGCCAAAAACAGATAAATTCCCTTTGCTTTGTAATAAGTAGCTCGGGATGATATGAAAAGTACCCATTTCGATTTGGAAGCTAGGAAATATGTAATTGTGGAAAAACCTTGCTCAAGAAAGCACATCCTATTTTGTTCCATAGCCGTCCTCATTCTTTCATTCTACGAACGGCCTTAAAAGATAATGGACAAAGGACTGCGTTAATCAATTTTTTGGGATGCTCCACCCATTATACAGGGTGTCTCAAAAAAATGTGTACACTGTTTGAAAGGTTTGCTCACAGTGAAGGGACTAAAGATGATAAGGACCCATATGAAAGCTGAAAAAACGAAAATGTTCTGAAGTATAAAGACTATGGAATACGCCATGTACTTGTCTGAAAATTTGCTAAATGAACAATTTTACACTCGAGTGATTGTGTTTCTCTTGAATGCATGATATAATTTCTTCACAATGTTGCCGTTTTGATTGATTTGTGCTTCTTTTTAAGGTTTAAAATTTAAAAACACACTATGGCTTGCGGAAAATGAAGGGTATCTTAGTTGAAGGTACGGTTTTTTTAAAAATTGAAACGTTCTGACATTGCTGCTAGGCAAGAATTTTAGGATGCTTGCGACTCATTTAAAAGCGCAGAGTAGCAAAATTACTGAAGCGTGCAAATAGTCAAGGTTTCGCCATGCTCCCGCCTGAAACCTTGCATTTCAGACTCGATTGATTGTGCATGGGCTGAATGCCTATTACAACCTTCTTACTACTTAACCAGATTAACCTGTGTTGTGCTTTTTTAGCGTATAGAACTTGAAAATCACTCGAAAAACACGTGACATGCGAGTTTATTGGTTGCACGATTTGAATGTGAGCAGGAGCCGCCCCATTTTACAAGACGGATTCTGTGGACTGATGCAACATCAAACTGATTGGAGAGGTTAGTCGGTATAACTGTAGCTACTGGGCGACGGAAAACTTTAAAAGATGCACAGCACAGGTTAATGTGGCCAAGTATTAGCAAGATTGTAACAAGCATTCAGGACATGCACAATCATTCGAGTCTGAAATGCAAGGTTTCAGGCGGGAGCATGGCTCAATCCGCACTGCTTGCACGCGCAGTAATTTCCTTTCCTTGTGCTTTCATAAAAATTGCAAAAACCCTTTAAAGCCTTTACTAGCAGCAATGTTAGAATCTTTCACATAGTGCCTTCATTTTATCGGATCCCCTGCATTCTTCACCAACATTAGTGTGTTTTTAAGTTATAAAGCTTAAAAAAGCACAATTCAATCAAAACGGCTACTTTGTGAAGAAATTATAACATGCATTCAAGAGAAACACAATCAATAGAGTGTAAAATGCAAAATTTCAGACAAGTGCATGGCGCATTCCAAACCGATCATATGTCAGAAAATTTCCATTTTTTAATGCTTCCATATAAGTTTTTAACTTCTTTAGTGCCTTTACTGTGAGCAAAGTTATCACCTTTCAAACAGTGTATACATTTTTTGAGACGCCCTGTACTTCTACAAGATGACGTGGATGCGATTTGAATGCGTATTTGGCCATACAATGACTTGAGGTGGCCACACGATGTACAAAGCAGTAATTGCCTTCTTGGTTTTTTTCTTTGAGTTTCCAGACGAGTCTGGTACCAATTCGCTCACCCAGAAGGAATGAAAGGCTTGGTTGGCCTAGGCTGGAGATTCGATTCAAGAACCTGGAAGCGAGTGCAGGCGACTGCACTATCAAGCACCTAACAACAATCTTAGACTATCTTAGTGCCCTTCAGGCTCACCTAAACGGGAAACGAATAGTGTGTGACACATTTTCGATCGTTCTGTGTCATACGACCATGATGAGACTGTTGAAGAACATGGTTAAAAATAAGGATTAGTGACTCTATCACACTCAAAATTTCATGTATTCATCAGTTTAGAAGACAATCCACAAATTTAAAGGATAAGGGTGCTCTGCCAGATTTTGAAGAAGAAGACGGCGCAAGAGATCTATTTATGAACCCTATTTTTATTCCCATTCTTTTTTTCTTATTGTGAATCTAGGCAAAGTCACTCTATCTTCAATTACTTATGCCATCGTTAGCGGGTCACAGCGGTTGTGTATCCTCTAGTGTTCGATCCTTCCTTCTCGACAAGAGATCAAGAACGGTGTTCGTGGTTGTCGTGCGCTCGAAAAAAAATAATTAATGCAATTTAAAATTTGGTTTGCTGAACATGGGGTACAGTAGCAACTTTATAGGGACTGAGCTTCAGTACACTTTGAAGTGGAGAACTACCCCTTCAACCTCTTATAAAATGTGCTAAAGGTGTTCTTTGTCGTGATATAGGGGCACAATTATTGTATAGGCTTTTTTACTTGAAAATTTTACAGCTCCACAACCTGTTGAGGATGCATTATGTGTTCAGCACTGTAGAATTACAATTTACCGTTCTTTATTAGAAGCGAGTGGAGCTCTGTCAAAAGAGTCACCGCTCTCTCTCTACCAGCCCAAATCCAAGCCAAGAGTTCTCGTAATGTCTAGGCCAATTAGGCCTTCATTCCTACACGATAACAGCCTTGATGTGAACACCTTTTACAGTGCTTCCCCTTTCGTTTCAGCGAAAAATTTCCACGTTCATCCTCAGCACTCCATGGAAACATTTCTCGAAATACAATAGAGCAGCAGGGAAAAGGTTTCCAGACCGACTACAGCAAACATTCCTGGATCAGCCTTGTCTCCAAATTTTTTAAACACTGTCTTCAACATCCGGATTCAAAGATAGGAACACTAAGAGGTTGGCCAGACAAGCTGCCATTGTTATCATCTTGGTGAATCTGGGAAGCGTAGGCTTAAATGACATTGAGATGTACTGCAAACTTGGGTGCTGTACATGGCAGTACGGTGGCGTGGGGCCATATTATAATAACAGCTTGAATTTTTTTTGTAATGCTTGTTAAAACGCTCATTATCTTATGTTCACGTCACTCGATGCTCAGGATTCGAAAGCTTCTAATTGTTTCCTTCCCTGCTTCCAACTTTCGTGGCCAATTTTTTATAACACTTTACCCAACGTAGGATTTAATCTGCTGGACGAAGTGTAAACTGAGGATTTGTTTCAGATGCCACCTCTTAAGCTCTCAAGCGTGACTGTTATTAATAAAGGATAAAGGACGGCGTTACTCAATCCCTTTTGGGACGCGCCACGCATTCTACTTCTACGGGATGTCGTGGAGGCGACATGAATGCGTATTTGGCCATACAATGACTTGCGGTGGCCAGCCGATGAACAAGTCAGCGCGCTATCCTTCCCATACAAGTCCGGTACCAACTCACCGACCCCGGAGGGATGGAAGGCTTGGTTGGCCTGAGCGGGAAATCCGAACCAGGAACCTGGTATCGGGTGCACGCGACAGCCGGCGCCTCCTCCGACTGCGCTACACGCGCCCTATGTGACTGTTATTTACCTCAGATAAACCTGTGCAATCTCATTTCAATGAGCGTTAGCCAGCTGCATACTATTTTTCGCTAGAGTGATTGCGAAAATTCTATAAAATGGAGCTGCTAGGTTTTCATTGAAGGTCGTTCAGTCGCTGAACTGAAAATTGAAAATTTTGGTTGCTATACGTGAAACGAAAATTAGGTGAGTCAGCCCGTAATGCGCTTCGCAGACACCCGCTGAACGAGAGCCGTCACCGACTGGATTCCGGGAGAAGTCGGAAGAGACCTAGGACGCCCACCAACGCGTTGGTCGGACGTCTTCGTGAGAGCCCTGAATGACCGATATGACGCTCTTCATGTCCCTCTAGCGAGGAGGATCCATTGGAGCGTTCTGGCACGCGACAGGTGCGAATGGAGACGTTGCTGGCGCCCGCTCGAGCAACTCTATGATCAACGGGACGACAGGTCATACAGATGATACAGATGATACGTCAAATGAAGTCACCTTCTAACATAAGTCCTAAGATTCCTCCTGTCACATCACTGTTTTATGCTTGATACTTCCATAACCTTTCGATCAACTTGCTAAATTACCGGCCAGAAGTCAAACGTTTTTCTTTCAAGACCCAGCTGCTACATTTGCTCATTCACTTGTCTTCACGTAAGCGTCGCCTTGTTAGAGACAGTTTAGCTGCACGGAGTGCAGCAGCCTGTACGCTATAGAATTGCAGCTCCCCATATTCCTTTTCAGAGCGCGTGTAGCGCAGATGGAGCATGCGTCGCTTTCCGCGTGCGCTCAGAGCCGATACGTGGTTTGTTCCCCTCCAAGGCCCATTGATACTAAAAGACGCCGTTAGTGTCTTTCTTTGACATTGAGTACCATTTATCGGCATATTTGAATCATTGCTGGTGCCTCGCGAGGTTCAACAGGAATTATGTAGTGAAAACGTCATTCCGCAGCAAGCCCAATAAAAGCGTCTAGATTGTAGCATTTCTCCATAAAGATCCGACAATAGGGTGCAAACGTTAAAACGAGACACACCTAGGGATCGAATCACCCCAAGTCATGAGTTGAAACAGCAGTTCCTGTTCTTATGCCACACAGGCCATGCTGCCGCCTCCGTGGTAAGCTCGATCTTTCGGACCCCTAACCATTACAAGCGTTCGTTGCCTCTTTCTTGTTTGCTTCGAGGATTCGTTAAAAGACTTATTTTGTTTCTATACGACGAATGGATTCAGGGATTCCTTCCTTATTTGATCGACACGGTGTCATCTGTAAAATGTTTGCTGATGACATAAAAATTTACAAAAACATTGTGAATGAGGAAGATCAAAACTCACTTCAATGTGCAATAAATTCAATTGCTGATTGGTCAGCTAAGTGGAATCTTCCACTATCCGGGCAGAAATCGAAAGTATTTCACATTGGAGGGCAGCTCAATAGAAATGTCTATCATCTCGATCATCAGCCACTCAGCAGTGCCCCTATTGTGCGGGACCTGGGATTCATTCTAGACTCACAGCTTTCCTTCAAGCAGCATTGCGAAGATGCGGCTAATAAAGCGGATAGAATCGTGCATAATATCTTTAAATCACTGAAAACAAACTCGGTCGTTCACATGGTTCTCGCTTACAAGACATTTGTCAGGCCTGTACTTGAATATGGCACCACAGTATTTAGTCCCAAACGTAAATGTGAAATCTTTAGTTTGGAATCTGTACAAAATAGCTTTACAAGAAAATTCTGGATAAGAGTACATAGGTGTGATTACACCAACATTCCATCGGCTTTTGTGAGGAACAAGCTCTTCAATTTACGCACCCTTGCCTCTCGTAGGAAAAGATGTGATTTAATCACTGCCTATAAGCTAATCAATTGTATGTTGGATCTTCCTCTTCAGGAATTTTATTCACTATCTAACTCACACACTAGAGGTGGTCAGATGAAGATTCAAATTCCAAAAGCCAGAAGTAATATAAGGTCGACATTTTTTACAAACCGAGCTGGAACCGAATTTCAAAAATTCTCGAAGAAAAACATCCTACCAAAATCGTTAAGGCAGTTCAAAAGACTTGTTGACAGGTATCTTCAGGATGTTCCTTAATAGTTTACTTCCTACTGTTACTGTTGTCTGTCGTCTGTGGCTAACAATATATGTTTTGTTCGTTCTGTTCTGTTTTTAATGGTTATGTTTTGTTGTGTCATGTTTTGCGTGGACCTCCACGTATAGATAAATAAATAAATAAATAAATAAATAAATAAATAAATGGAGATTATCTCTCTGGTATTCGTTCTTGCCGTGCCGTTGCGGCAGTTTCCGTGTGAGAACCTTCGCTGACCAGGGGCCGGATTCATTAAAGTTACTGCAGTAATGGATGATGGAGAAATAATGGAGAATTGTAAGCGAAAAGCTCAGATAACGCGGCTTATCGCTCACCATATCGCTTGATAAGCCGTGTTATCTAAGCTTTGTGCTTACAAATCTTCGTTAAATTACTGCAGTAACCTTGATGAATCCGGCCCCAGGTATGTGCGTTTGGCGGTAAGGAGTTACCGGTAAACGGTAAACGCCTTACGAAACCTTTGACACGCAGAACAAAAGTTTCCGTCCCGCAGAACAGCGGCCGTACCTCCTGACGTCACGCCCACCAGCAGGAGCGGGTGTACCTCCTGTCGCGCTGCCTAATGTCTCTTACAAAATCTCTTCATTCCATATTTGCCAACGAGAACTTGTTTTGCTGCAACGTTACGATTCATTAAGTGTTGTATCAAAGACAAACATGAAATCGAGAAACGCAAGTCTGTTAAATGTCATGTTCTTCTTCGATTATGTTTCTTTTCTTGTTTAGCGCACAAACATGCACAATAAATCAATAAATCAATAAATTCGCTTAACGAAGATTTTCTGTAATTGCCCAAATTTTCCAGAAAATTTAACAACTTTCTTCATGCAAAATCATGTTTCTATCTATCGAATGGAGAAGGAAACATACAACCGATCTGACCATCAGTTTAGAAGTGATTGCTCCAATATTCTCAGATAACTTGCTATTTGCGTTCGTGGTTCTCAACCTCATTAAAACGTCGGTTTATTTATTTATTTATTTCGCAAAGTGTGCGCCATAAATAATAAACAAAACAGAAACCGTAGATTGAGCCAGACTACATGAATATGTTCCGTTTGAGTGTTTTTCAATACATCGATGAATGATGTGGGATCTCCAGTTTGAAATTAGATAAATTGAGATTGTTGTAAGTTTATTGCCTGGTTCATTGCAAATGGAAAAAGAGATTTGTCGAAGAGCAGTTCGCACTTGTTTCTTACAATGGAAGAGGAAATAATTTGCAAAGGCTGTTGAAATCGTAAAAAGAACATAGAGCGTATATAAAATTCTTTCCGCGAGGACGACTTGCATGCGAATTATTATATAAGATGCGCTCAGTTTACGACCTTCTAAGCGCACGACTCCAAGGCGGGCACTGTATCTTAAAGGTCTCTTTAAACTGGTACGCACCTCAGGTGGTAGCACAGAAGGGAGTTGCGCATATCGAAACGCACGAACGAAAGACGTCGCTACGAGAATGAGATTCATCTAAGTTGAACAAAAGAAAGAAAAATGCATAAAAATTAATATTAAATGCAACCAGGGGCTGACGTCGCCTCCACATAGATGCATACATATACAATACCGCTCAAATTCTTTGCAAAAAAGACGCTTTGCGACGGATTAATCCGTCGCAAAGCGTCTTTTTTGCAAAGAATTTGAGCGGTATTGTACATCACCCATAAGAAATGAATCCGCCTACTGAGAATTATTATGTTGGTTAGAAAAACACTCATTGTAGTTAACAATCATGATTGAACTCTGTTGTTAAAAATCTACTGCTTCATTGGACTGCTGGTATCTTCCTGAAGACTGGACTACAAGATGATGAGCGGGGCCGGCTGATTTTCTCTGACAAGCTATAGCAAGGAGGAAGGTGAAAGTTGGCTGCAATCAAAGACCTCATCCTTAGACATCGTTATTCCCTTGAATTTGCAAAAGATCAAGCTTTTCCAACCTTGCTTTGAACATGTGGCTATTTTCGGCGCAAAACATTTTTGCAAGAATGCGCTGGAGCCATCTGGCAACTCGACAAAATAGTGAGTAAAAGTTTTTTCCACGACATCTAGTTGTTGGATGTTTACAGTGAATGATGAAACTACCAGTTCTCTCGCTACGTGGTCTGTAAACCCAGTACTTATTAGGGTTAAGAGGAGTCTCCCCGCGTAGTACTCAAAAACAAAAAACGAGATCAGCAATCGCCCTTCTGCATTGTAAATTTTGCAGGTTTAGAATTTTTAGTCGGTCGGAATAACATGGTATGTTAACATGTCCAGAGTAATTACTATTTTTGTGGAAAACTATTTTTGTGAAGGTTTTCCGGACATTTTCAGGTTGGAGAATGTGTTTTTTCCTCTGTGATTCCATACTGGCGAGTTGTAATCAAGATGTGGCCAAACGTAGGTTTTGAACAGACCAACGAGCAGTGCTGGATTTTTAACATGGACACTACGGAGAAGAGAAAGAAGAGCTGCGGAGCTTTTTTACAATGTAGTCGATATGCTCTGAAAACCTTAGTTTTGTATCCATCAATACACCCAGGCCTTTGGCGATTACATTATATGTCGCGAAGGCGGCATGGGAAAGATGAGAGATGGGAAAGCCCCAGCAATGGCACGTCCATTCAATCACACAGCATTGAATGGACGTGCCATTCACAGAGGGTTACCCTCGTTGGCTGGCATGTGATCGGTCTGTGCTCTGCTTGATTATTATTGGTTGGCGAGCTTCCATCTACCAACGCTGCCCACCTTTGCGACGTGTACCATCGTATTTGTCGTTCATGAGTAGTCAGCAATATCGGAGTGTTTTTTCAGAAAACGCTGCACGGTGATGATAATGACTGGGACTGTTCTAAGGCGTTGTTTATTTTAGAATGACATATGCCTATGATAACATGAAGATGACGTGGTTTTTCTCGACGTGATGATGTTTTAGTGAAACGCTTTTCGCGAATTTCGGCGTTGAAAATATGCAGCAAAAAATTTACCGGCGGCAAGTCAGCGCACACAACTGTTTCCGACCATGGCTACCTGGTTTGATGAGCGCCTGCCAAATCTGTCTTATGCCGAGTATTTCCTGCAAGGCTACAGTAATCTTTTGGCAAAATCAACGCCATCGATTGGCAAGTTCTTATCGTAACAATATGATGATTAGGAAGTGAGACGACTTCTTATCGGTGAACTTATTTTTAACCGCCTTTGAAATGCACTAGAGGATTCTGCTTCGTTACGTGCTACTGTTCTCTCTGAAAATATCGCTTTTACGTGGTTGAAGAACTCGAGTGCCGACTTCAATTCGCACTATCATTCGTCAGAGCTTTGCGTAAGAGGCATCTCTGATTACCTAACGTTCTCCTATTTCGTCAAGACTAATGTATCACCTCTGAATACCTTATTACCTTGTAACAGTCCTGTGTCAGTGACTGCTTCTGCCAGTTCCATCAGCTTGTCATTTATCCACTCTAAGCTAGAATTCTCCAATCTTAACATTATATGTCAGTTTCACACACACACCAGATCCGTTCCCCAGCTATACACATTGAGAACGACGCATGTATTGTTTCTTTCTCAAAAATTTCCCGCTCCCAAGCAATTTTTTCATTTACACAATACTTTTTCTTAGGCTGAAATCACAAGGCTAATGGATAAGGGTGGGGCTCAATCAACCCGTTATGGAGCCGCAACTCTTACGGATATCATGAAGGTTGTTCAATGCGTATTTTTGGCTGTATACCGGCTTGCTATAGTCAGCTGACGAACAAGAAATCGGAGTTTCGCATGGCCTGCTTGGGTCTCCAACCTTTCACCCGGTAGACAAGTCAAAGTTCTACCATTACCACCAACTTCAACTGCTATTATAACTGTTGGCAGCCAAATAGTCTCTGCAATTCAATGATAACCCTTCTAATGAGGAAGATTTGAAGGTGTATAAAAAAAGAGAAAGGACGGCGTTATTCAATTCATTTTGGGATGCGCCACGCATTCTACTTCTACTGGATGTCGTGGAGGCGATTTGAATGCGAATTTACTCGTACAATGAATTGCGGTGGCTAGCCGATGAATAGGTTGACGCTTTCTCCTTCCCGAACAGGTCTGGTACCAATTCGCCGACTCCGGCGGGATAGAAGGCTTGATTGGTCTGGGCTGTAAAGCCGAATTTCGCTTGCACCCGAACCAACCTGGTATCGGGTGCACGCGATAGTCGGCACCTCCTCCGACTGCGCTACTCGCCCAGATAAAATTCGAGGTTAGGGTAGGATAGTAATAGTTCAAGGTTTCTCACACCTTTTTCATTTTTTCACCGGGGTTTTGTCAGTATTTGAGGGGCTTGATGTCTAGTTAAATTTTAACAGTTTGGCTGAGGCAAGACATGAGGTACCCACAAAATCTCCCTCCCCCCCCCAAACTGGATCGTTTGCTTCTGTTTAACGCCTTCCAGAAGTCGTCAGATGGCGACGTAGTTCCAATAATGTTCCTCTTTCCAACATTGTCGAGTTGTTGACTTGAACTTGAAGCCAGACGCTGGCACATTATACCATCCTCTATGCTTCTTTTAGTGTTCGGCCATCTCCAGCTGAAACGACGTTTTTATGCACCAATTAAGGAACTAGTAAATCAGCTCCAGAGCTTTGTTGACGTTGGAAACCCTAGTTTTATTAGCGAACGTGGAAAGGAAGCACATAGAGGTAGCTGCGACATGCAACCGAACAGTCACCCTCTTTTCCCCTCATGAGGTGAACAAGAAATGAGTTCTTGAAAGAGTGCGTGTTGCATCGTTTAGCAAATCGTTTTACGGAAGAGGTCTTTTTATGATAGGCAATCTCCAACTAATCTAGACATCTCGTTGCCGTAGATGAGTTGCGTCCTGGTTTAAGCACGTGCTTGAAACAAGGAGCCTTACTCAGAAATAGCAGTGCCTTCGGCGACGCGATCAGGCTCCATCCGACAGCTCGAACTCTTGTTATATTGCCTTACCCTCTTCTCATCCTTTTTTCGTTGTTAAAACTGCATAAATGTGAGAACACTTGTCATGCGCATAGTAACATATTACAGGGTGGATACTTCCTTCATTATTCATGAAATTTCGAAAGTTCTGTTGAAACAGTAAAGAATAAGGATGATAAAGCACGGCGTCATTCAACCCGTTTTAGGATGCGTCACGCATTCTACTTCTACAAGGTGTCGTGGAGGCGATTTGAATGCGCATTACATATAATGACCTACGGTGGCCAGTCGACTGACAAGTCAACAGTCTAGACAAGACTGATACCAATCCACCGGCTCCGGAGGGATATAAGACTTTGTTGACCTGGGCGGGAAATCCGATCCAAGAATCTGGTATTGGGTGCATGCGACAGCCGGCACCTCCTCCGACTGCGCTACACCGCCTCTATTAAAACATTAAGCTTTGATAAATAGCTGCTGTTATGTAGCATGACAGCAGCCATAACAGCTTGGTATAGCAGCTCCTTCATAAAAATGAAACGGTACAGAGAGCAAACTATTGCAAACAGAAGATTTGTAACAGATGCTTAAAATTGTTTTATTTAACTTCAACGCAGTTCCGAAAACGAGCTTGGAGCTTGTCGTCGATAGCCGCACACTGGTCCACCGAGATTTTGTTCCAAGCAGGAAAAGACGGTTGTGTGCTAGGCAACTAAATCTTCTATTGGACTTCATTTCCTCTAAAAATGGCCGCATGGTGTAATCCAGAGTACTGAAATCAGGCAAGTCTCAGGACAAAACAGCTTTTCCGCAACTTCTTGAAAACAGCTCCTCCTACATCGTCGACTTCGCTGAAGTACAGGGCGCAGCGTTGCAGCGTGGAAATCTTTCTCTTTTCAAACAAATTTATTAACAGAAAATACAAATAAAATAAATTTTTTTACACACAAATGAAGGAATATCTCAAGAGTGAAATTGCTCAATATATCCCCTCCAGCAGCAATGACAACCTCCATCCTTGGCCTGAAGCGCTCGCATGCTCTCTTTAAAAGGGCGCTGTACATATTTGTGAATGCCCCTTCAACAGGTGCGAAGAGAAGTGACATTGAGGTGCCTCGTCCTGTTAGCAACGCCTTCGACTACAGACCTGGCGAATATGGTGGGTGGGACAGCACCTCCCACCTAAGCTTCTGCAACTTCTGGCGAGACGACCTTGCAACGTGGGGACGAGCACCGTCGTGAAGAAGTAAACATCCCTCCTCCCCGCCGTTTGCGCGACATATCCTCGCTCAGCTTCTGCAACTGTGTAGCGTAGATGTTCGCTGTTACTACGGTGCTGTCGTCAAGGAGCGTCATAGAGCATTCCTCGAGATACCATACAGCTCAGCATTACCTTCCTCTGGTGGATGTCCGCCTTGAGGTTGCGGTTCTCCTTGAGGGAGTCATTGGGCGTTCCGAGTATGGTTAACGAGGAAGACCCAGGATTCATCTCCCGTGACGACATTTTCGAGAAAGTTCTTATTACGAAAACGAACAAGGAGAGACTGAGCGATAGTCAGTCGCGAAGCCTTGTCAGATTCACGGAGTCAGTCAGTCTTCACTGCAGTCGTAGTATTTATATGCCCTCAGAAGCAAATCGCCACGTATGCGAAATACTCTAGAATATTTGTGCTATAACTACATGGCACCAAACAGTCCTTGGAAGTTCCTTTTAAATCTTGAAAATTTTTTCAAAATTTTTGGTCAAGATGTTTTCACCGAATTATTAGTTCGTCCGTCTGTCGGTATGTTCTTCCTACCCATATACGATTAGATGTGTCCTGTGCGCTACTCTTTTAGTCGATACCATCATTACGTTTGAGTACGGATTTGAAAAGGAAAGGAAGAATAAGTTAAGAAAGTTGAATGATAACCAAGTTTATGACCTCAAATGACGGTGAGTTATAGCGCAGTAGAAGTGGGCGCCAGCTGCGGCGGGCAGCTGATTCAAGATTTTTGGCTCGAATTTTTTGCCCAGGCCAACCGAGCTTTCCGTACTTCCGAGTCAGTGAGTTGGTCCCAGACTGCCGAGAGTCTTGTTTAGGAGAGATAAACACTGAATTCTCCATTTGCTCGCCTCCGCAAGTTATTCTCTAGTCCAAAGATGCATTCAAATTGCCTTCATCGCATATCGTAGAAGTAGAGTTCGTGGCGTACCCCACAGTGGGGTTGACTAACACCGTCCTTCAATACCGATTCTTGTTAGTACTGGGCTGAATATGGACGACACCTAAAATCGGCGGTGGATTTACATCTGTTCAGGTGACATAATGAATTCTGCATTTCGTCATTTACCTAATCCCTCTAAAAGTAGTTCCAGAAGCAGTACTAGAAACAGAAGAGAATGGGCCGTAAACTCCGCAAACATTGTTGGGCAGCAGTATAACGACTTGTTCTCATACCTTAAAAAGGTTTCCTTAAAACAAGACTAAAATGTTGCTTTTGTATGTATGTTTTGTACGGCTCATTCAATCGTTTTTTTAACGTTATTTGCGCGGCAAAGTGCTTTCTGTTCGTCAAGGAGTTCGAGTGATAATAAGGTGTCTCAGAGAAAAGTCATTCTATTTGTTTTTTCAGACTTGATCCAGGAAAGCATGAGCTTATGCTAAATGTGATTTGGAGCACTCTCATCGCTGCTCAGCGTTTCAGCATTCTGACAAAGTAGGACATGCCCTTCTGCCCGCTGAGTTTGTGACTGCGAAGCTGGTGAAGTTTGATGTCTAGAAGATAAGAAGAGGAGAAATCTTCAATTTGAAATTAAGGGCGTTTTAACGGCTTTCAAACGTTTCACGTGAAGCTATGGAGAACTTTTAGCAACATTCAAGCGCTTAATGAAATGCAAAAACGACCCACACGTTCAATTATCGCCTTCGTTATGCCATAGCCTGGCTACCGTGACTATTCCGCTTCCTGTCATTCTATTATAAATTCCGTATTTTTTAAACATTCCACTTACTTGTTTTCAACAGGCGCTTGAAAAACAAGATTTTAAGCTTAGTACAACAATAAAGGAAAAACAGCAACAATTTTGAACTGTGTATGATTTTGTCAGAAACATACTTGGTTACTCGTGGTGGAATTGTTTCTTTTTCTTGTTTCACTGCGACATTTTTTTTACTAGAAGAGACCCTTTCAATGCAGTTCTGCTATGCAAATTCGTTTTCGTATTCGTTGAATTGAAAGCTAAAGCGCTTGTCGCATGCATTTATTGTGTTCTTGGGTTTCACTGAGTAGAACTGATTAAAATAATTATTATCATTTACCCCCCCCCCCCTCCCTCCCCTCGTCCCAACAACAGAACAGCGTGAATTTAGCTTCAGTTTCGCGCTCCAATACGAACATGGGGTTTTGAGTTCGCCACAAAGAGCGTCCCCAAGGGGAACCCGCCGAAGAGACGGGGCCTACCAAGGTCAGTGGTCCCCATTCCGGCTATTTCGGCAGTCGAGAGTGGTTGGTCCCATATTACTCTAATGGACGACAACGACGACGTTAATATCATGGACGACAACGACGACAATGCTGATGTTGCTGCTAGGTCCGAAGCAGACGACGAAGTATTCCCGTTGAGTCGAGCAGACTGGAAGGATCTGATTGCTGAAGTTAGAAGGATAGCAGATCCAGTGGAGTGGCTACTAGCACAGGTATGAGCTCCTCATCGAAGCCGTTATTTACGGAGACGGGACTAAGTCGTCAGTTTGAGTTCAACAGCAGTGTGCTCAATATTCTGGGAACTGTTTCGAAAGCTCTGCCTGATCACAGTGTCAAGGACTCTCTAAACAAGGCAATCGCGATGCTAGCTCAACGGAACGAGCTCTTAGTGATCGCTGATAAGGAGCCAGAAGTATTCGAGTTCTACGATCGGCACACAAGAGCGGAAAACCTCCAGGTGTCTAACCCTATTCTAGCGGACTTCATTCGAACGCATAAGAAGGAGACGAAGAAACCCGTCAGTGAGAGATCTACCACGTGGAAATCTCGCTTCAACGAATCATTCCTCAAAAGGAAGCCCTTTCGATACGGGGGTGCGTCGTGAGCACACGCTCCTCAGAACGCCTCGCCCTTCTACCAGGAAAGGCAATCGTCTGCCTATCCAAGTTCCAGATCGCAGCAGCATTCTGGAAAGCCAAGGGATATGTGCTACAACTGTGGCCGGTTTGGTCACTTCGCGCAGGAGTGCAGAGCACCTGGAAAGCAGTAGAGGTCAGTTGAGCTTCAGAGCTGGAAATATACATTATATGTGCACGTTTTGGTCCTCTCTTGGCATCAATTCGTTCAGCAGGAAAGTGCTGTTGGACGGTTATTCGCTTGATTTCGTAACAAAGCCAGAAAGATGTTTCATAAGAGCTAACGCGGCCTCTGCTGAGCAGTACAGCGCCTTTGTGGACGATGAGGTCAAGAAGTTGATTACTAGCGGGGCCATCCAAGTGGTAACCGATACAGATGTCTCTCTTTTGAGAATTAATCCTCTTTCGATCGCAATGGGTAAAAAGTTGAGGCTAATTTTAGACCTGTCACGCTTAAATAAATCTCTGGAAGAATTTCCAGTAAAATTTGAGAACCTTTCCAAAGTACTACCAATGTTACCAAAAGAGGGATTTATGGCATTCGACTCAAAATCCGGGTACCACCATATCAATATTCACCCTAACTGTACTAATTTTCTGGGCTTTTGTTGGAAGGGGTGCCTATATAAATTTTTAATGCTCCCATTTTGCCTTTCTTCCGCCCCCATGGTGTTTACCAAAATGCTAAAGCCACTACTAGGAAAATGGAGATCGCAAGGTATAAACGTTGTTTTATACCTGGACGACGGCCTGATTTGGGCCGATTCCGCACACCGGTGCGAAGAATCGATACAGTCGATTAAAAGAGATCTAAAGGTGCCGGCTTCTTCACAGCCGAAGAGAAGTGTTCCTGGAGCCCCCTCCAGAAGTTAACATGGCTTGGTCATGAGATAGATTTAAAGGAGTTCAATATTGATGCTACAAGAGAAAGAAAGGAAAAGGCGAAGCGTTTAGCAAGACGCTTACTATTAATAAGAGGGCCATCTCTCCTGGAGAGGCTCAAATGGCAAGGCACCTTGGCCTCAATGCATTTAGTTATTCCTCCAGGTCAGAGAAGACAGTGGAAAGCAGTCATGTCGGCGATTGCTGAGAAAGAGAGAGAAGGAACGGCATTATCCTTCAGATGGCCGCTCTCCGGTGAAGAGCGATCAGAAATCACAGGTTGGCTAAATTGGAACTCTACGTTTAAAGGCCATTCTATAGAAGGCGCATATCTACTGTCAGACGCAGTAGTTTGTTTTTCGGATGCCTCAGAATTTGGAGTCGGAGCGGGACTCCTCTTAAGCCCCAACTCCTCGTTAAAATGGTTATCTAATCTCCCGGCTAACTGGAGGCTCCAGGGCATTGCTCCAATGCGACGCCATGCCACTACCACGCGAGACGTTGACGCAGTAAAATTTGGATGCGTGCTCGTGGCTCGATGCGACGTCTACTCGCCTCAGGACCCACTCCCATATGGGCGTGTGTGGAGCACGAAACCTCCCTCCTTTTGGGTTGCTGAATTGCGGCAGCGCAACAGGAGGTACACCCGCCCCTTGCTGGGAGGCGTGGCGTCAGGAGGTACAGCCGCTATTCTGAGAACCGAAGACTGTTGTTCTGTGTGTCAAAGGTTTCGTAAGGCAGCCTTTAGACTCTCGGTGAAGCCTAGAGAGTTGGGTGTGGGTGAGCAAGGGGGATGAGAGGAAGGTCGCACGCCCACCAGCAGGGGCGGCTGTACCTCCTGACCGTCCCACTGAATTGTGCCTGCGTCGTACCAGAATGGTGAAGCGTTGACATGTCTATAGGCTAGACCTGTTGAGAGCAAACTAACCACAGGAATGGGACGGAACGGCGACGCAAACTGGGATCGGCTTCACCAACAGGGGATATAGGTAGAGATAGGTACCGTAAGGGAATCGTGCCCAGCACCTGCTTTGGGTAGCTGGTACGATTCGTATCATGAAAAGAATCAGAGGTATGGTAGAACTAAGCCTCTCGCGAGAGCATCTGGTCTCACTAGAGTGCCATTTCGAAAAAAGACGCAGAATCCGCGAGGGTATGCGGATATACCCACTATACCACGCATATCTGGGAGAATAAGCGTTGATGAATCCGGCTCGTGATGTTTCAATGTCCTTTGGAATTGAATGCGTACTATAATACTTCCCAGACAGAGTGGATTAACATAGACATTTATACTCCTTTTCTTTTGAGCTTTACAAATCGAGATCGTGCAGAGAGATGGGTCGAATGTGGAACATTTGGGGAGAAGTGCCGGTCTTAGCTACATCGCAAAGTAGTGGTAGATTAAGTTTGTGATTAACACTACTAATCCTCCAGCCGTGAAGTGGTATCGCATTTGGGAAGTGTGAAAAAACAGGACATGTGCGTGGCAAAGAAGGAACGAAATGCTGCCACTCTTGAAGTTTATAATAGTCACACTGAAAGCCTTCTTATAACCGGAATAGACACCTGTTTTTCTTTTTATTTATTTTATATTTTAGCTCATTTTAAAACTGAAATCTTATAGTCGTTTGAGGATGAGCTACGCTTCATGCGCTCCCCTGTCATGCACTGCAGTATTGGCGTCCACTATAACGTTAACTGAAGAAACAGTGGAGAAACAATATGAGAAATCCTAATAATTTCATATTCGAATGCGAATGGCCTACCCGGATTCGGCAGAATATTACTCCCAAGTTTGGGCTGCTGTTTAGACTAATAGTGACCACTCGAATCGTTCGCACGAATTCGGCGGACCCCCTCAGTGGGCCTTATATGGTTGTTCTTCAGACTGAGTTCTTAAATGCTGCTTTTATCTCACTGGCGAAAGACAAACTGTACAGTACGCATTATTGTTTGAAGCAGGCAAGTGTCATTTCTAAGTTTATAACCTCTCTTGAAGAAATGGCGTTTGTTCCATAATGGAAAGTGTCAGGAATAACGAACAAGTTTGGCACATACTAGCTTTTCGACCTAAAACATCCTCCATGTGACCACCTTCCTCTATACATATGTTTCGCGGGACAAATACTGCATTTTCCACTTACGAGCTGTTACCTCCTGTTGGAAATCTCCATTCCGTGACATTCCATCGCATTCACGTACACGTCGAAATGTAATTAAATGGATAAATACGATGAAGGTGAATGGTTAACAATAGACAGTATTGAAACACATATGACATAGTTAGGTAGGTGCGAAAGTGTAACATCATTTTTTCTAAATGAAGAATTGTAAGCCGAGATGAGTCCGAGCTGTAGTAGTTTTACCGTTTATCACGGTCGAGACGAGGGAAAACACCGATTTTTTAAAGAATAGTTTATTAACAAACAAAACAAAAAATCTAAACACAAAGGGGAAGGGGATTTCGGCTTCGGCGGCGGCGATCGAGGAGCAGGCGGCTGGACGGAGCCTGGCGGATGGGTGGCCAGGAGACGACGCTCGAGTTAGAACCTCCCAAACCAACTTCTCTGCCTTATTTACGTTTATTTTCGTGCGCGCTCGGAACCGCCTGTCAAATAACGCTCTCTAAGCCACTCACAAGATCACCCATTGACTTCGAGACCACCCACGGCGCCTTAAGATTTGCGGCCCTTTGCCCTCACCTGATCTTCTTCCCTATTCCACATGCTAGCCTTACGGGTAGTCGTCGTCCTCGAGCTGTGAGAGATCCATCCATGTGCTCTGCGGCGAATCATCTCATAGAGATATTGGGCGGCTCATACTCCAACGTAAGGATGATAGTATTGCGCGGTGCTCTCAGGAGTTCCTTCCTCCTTAGAGTCCTGTTTTGCTCGATCCGGCTGCCTGCTGTGACAGCCATCTGCTTCGTACCTCCATATGCTAGAAACTTCTCGTCTAGAGCTCTCCAAAACTTGCTCATAACGATCCATTTTGCCCTGTTCTGGCTCGAAACTGGTGGCCACGCTGTTGCTATTCTTTCTCCGGCTTCCATATGCTGTTGTGCTGTCAGTGCGACAGCCTCTATATCCTTCTGATCAGCGTGAATCTCCAGCGGCCAAATAATCACCCATGTGCCGAAAGATTTCCACTCCATTACTTGCTCCTTCAATTGCTGGAACGTGACCACAACTTTTGCGCGAATTCCAATTTTCCTCCATCTACTTCCAATATCCTGGCGCAGTCGGGAGCAGCGAATCCTACAGGTCCTTCTTTTGTGGGTCGACTTCTTTTTGCGCTTTCGGCGATCACGTCCTTCATTTTTCGAAGTGCTGTATCGTATAAGCGCTCGACTGCATAACTGTCCACAGGTGCATGCCTGGTGATTCCGGTTGTGGAACAAATGAAGTTTGTCCACTCCATGTCATACGCCACCTTAACGACCTTGCTAAGCGCATCTACCTTCGAGACAACAGCATGTTCTCGATACATCTTTATTTTCGTGGGCAGATCCTTATCGTTCCGGATAAAAATGCTTGCGGTCTTCCAAGTAGCTCAAACGTCGGCAATTGGGTTCTTCGCCAGGGCCCCTGGAAAACGAATGCCTTCGATGTCGCCAAGATTTGAACTCGAGAATCAGTCATCCAAACATTGAAATTGTACGCGCCCGCGGTCCGCTGGCGATCTCAGGACGGCTCTGAAACGATTGGTTGTAATTTTGCAAGCTGCTACCTTGGCTTTCCTACTTCTACGACCTCTTTTAGCGAGGGTATCAATTCTCTCGTCAGATACTGAGTTTAGAACCACTCTTAATTTGTCGAATTGAATACGCAAGGGTTCCGAAGTTTTGCCTATTCTGGTAGCTGCTGCTGAGTTTTGACTTACTTCTAAAACACGAAACGGACCACCCCATCGCATACTAGCTTGGGATGTTGGTGCCTTGCTTGCTCATTTGGTGCCAACACATAGACACGGTCACGAAGCTTTGGAAAACGCTTACTATTGACCTTGTTTAAGTTATCATAAGCAATCTTCATGCTGCTGCGGATTCTCTCGTTATGTTCCTTTACACGCTCATGCGTTTCGGCCACTGTTTGCAAAAGCTCAGTTTTGTGCTCGTTTACACTACTATCCATTGAGTAGCGAGAAATTCCTCCGTTTGGGACATTTTCTGATGGAAACAAAGGATTCATTCCATGTGACAAAAAGTAAGGGCTTTCGCCTGTGGCACTATGCGGAATCATATTGTATGCCATTATATAAAAAGGTATTCTCGTGTCCCATTCTGTCGGAACCACGGTTGTTTCTCGAAGCATGACTACAATAGTCCCGTTTAAACCTTCTGTGATGCCATTCTCCCGAGGGTTACGTCCTTTGGTAAAAACGTGGTTGATTTTCGTGTCCCTAATGAGCTCTTCCATAACCTTGTTCTCAAATTCTCCTCCTCTGTCGGACAGGATGGGCTTAGGCTACCTACACTCATCCGCTATTCAGCGCACAAATAAAGTTCTAGCCACTGTCTCAGCCGATTTGTCCGAAACAGGATATGCGGCGGCAAACTTGATGAAGTGGTCGATCACCGTGACTGCGTATCTATTACCTTTAGAGTTGATTCCCGACTCCAGTATATCAACGCCGATGATCTCAAAAGGCTTAGTTGTTATAATCGGCTTTAGCGGCGGTACTAACTCCTGCCTTGGATTGTGAACGAAGCATAGGCATCCAGTAACTTTGGAGAATCTCAAACAAAAATTTCGATAGAAGGACGCCATCCCCAAGAATCTACGCAGCTCCTCAACGTTAGTTGTGGTTGGATACTTGGATATCGCCTCTAGTTTGTTCGGGCTTGCATGAACTCCCTCTCCATCTATGAAGTGTCCTAAGAAGGAGACTTGTTCTTGCAGAAGAATGCACTTTTTGCCTTTAGCTTTAGTCTCCATCACGAAGCCTTCTACAAATTTCGTGAAGCAACTCGAAGTGGCGTTCCCTGGTGTCGGTTCACACCATTACGTCGTCAATATAGCAGAAGACCTCGGACCTTAGCAGGTTTTGTAAAACCGTGCCCATTAGACGTTGAAAGACTGCTGGACTAGTGCTCAGGCCAAATGGAGTTACACGGAACTGATATATTTCTCTTCATCAAGTCGCTTAATAACTCTTTCAATTTTGGTCGGACACCTAGCAGAACTGAAAAGGCCTTCATTTTGACAGGGGCATGATCCCCTGTGTATATATTCATTTCCACTAAACCCGTGCTCGAGATGTCGCTATCTGATATAAGGCATCAGCAAATTCTTCAAGAAGAGCTTCAATATTAGCATCATTTTGTTTTTGGCTTTTATTGGATGCTATTAGTTTTCCTTAGCTTTTCAAGTCTTTCAAAGTCCGATGTTGACTTCTTGGTCTAGCATAAGGGTGTTCAGTTCTTCCCAATTTTCTTTCCATTTTTCTATGCTCTAGCTATCTTAACCCTCCTTAAGAACAAGGGCTTATCTTGATTGTTCGTGATGAATACAAGCGCCTCCTGATAGCTGATTTTGAACACTCCTATTGGGACACCCTCTCTTATAGGCCAGAATATTTTTTCCGTCTCGTCACTTGTTGCCTCACATCGAACGAAAACCAGTGCAGTCTGATGCGGTGAGAGGTACCACCTATGTGCTACTTTTGCCTATCACGTTGACAGGCGTCTTCTGATTTTGGCTGTTTTACTGGACACTGAGAGCTGCACACCAAGCTTTGGTAGAGCATTCATTCCCAAAAGAACTTCGTCCTCATATCCATTAGTTATATGGAAAGCAATTGAGTTGATGTTACCGTCCCCTAGCTCGACGTCAATCCAAACAGCACCCATAAAGGTTATTGGGTTATTGAATGCATCAAACACGGGCTCTGTTTGTTCCCTTTCGATCGACTTTAACGAACTGATATCGAAACCGCTTTCTCTGGCCTTTACTAAGACCCCTTGTGGGATCATACTTATCATCGATCTCGTGTCAATCAGTGCTGGATTGGTTCCTCCAAGGAGTTTCACCGTCACTACAACTCGATTTCCTATTAATTCGTTTTTAACATTCTTGATGTTTTCACTACTATTCCAAAATTCCGGGCACTTTCTATAATATCCGTTATATAGCTGCCCTCACTTTGTGGCGTCCTACCCCTCACCGGGAGCCTCTCAGACACCTGTTGTTCGCTGACAGGTCTCGTTCTTGTTTGACACAAGGGACAATCTCGCCCTATATGTCCGTATCGGAAGCAGTTATAGCACTTACGGGTTTCTGTAGAGGACTCATGCGAACCCCTAGGACGTTGCGCTCTTAAATTAACAGTTTCTTTTTCTTTATTAGGGTAGGATTGGGTAACCCTCCGCTCTAACTTGTGGGGGTGGAACTCATCCTCTTTACTTCCTTTTGATCCCCCACTAGATTCAGATTTGGGCTTCTAATGCGGACGGGTGTTTTGGCGGCTTGAACCATACATGGTTTTTGACTTCTCGATACTTATGGCTAAATGCTTTACTTCATCGTACGAGTTAGGTGGTCCTAACCTATGTAACGCACTAATGAGGTGGACGTGCTCAGGCCAATGCCTTAAATTGTCAGAAAAAAAGTTGAGCCAGCTCCATGGATCGTTCACTGATATGGCTACCCGGGTTTGCTTGCATCGCCAGTTTCTCTAGTGTGGTGCAGAATTCGGAAACTTCTTGGTTGTGTCTGATCTTGAGATTCCTTAGCTCCGTCAACGCTCTGATCCAGCTAGCTGTAGAGTCGTTCGCTAAGAGTCTTTCTAGCTCGAGCGTCACTGTCTCAAAAACTTGAGCCTTCACTAATGCGGGTAGTGTTTGGTGAATACTCTTAGCTCGGCCCTGAAGATGATCATCGCCCAAGATTTCCACTAAAGTGGCATCATCTCTTACAACCCGTAGGTTCTTGCACCTGAAGCTCCTTAAAAATTCGTTAAGGTTTCAATTTTTCTGTCCTCTGAATATGCCGGTGTCTGTGCATGTTAGTGATTGCAGACAGGATGGGAACTGACCCTGATCCTCTGTGATTGGTGCTGCTTCGCTCATTTGGATCGAGGGTGGCGCTGAGGCTTGCGCATATCGATGTCCAGTCGATGTTGTCCTCGTCATCTGCAATCTATTGCTTTCTTGGCTGACTCTAGTCTCGGATTTTGCCACATAGAACTCACCACTGCCATGCTCTAGGCGGGCCTTTGCTAGGTCCTTCTCAACAGCCTCTCTTATCTGCAATGAACCCGTATTCAATATCTGGCACAAGCCGGTGATAACTTCACCGTCCGCTTCCGTCTTACTTAAATAGTTTTCCCATTCTTTCACTGTATCAATTCCCCTCTCATAAAGGGTTGTGTTAAGCACACCACTAAGGATTTTATAGCGCTGGCTGTTTCTCTGTAACAGCTCGAGATGCTGCTTTAAACCAGGAAACTCAGCCTCCATTACTTCTACTGAAATATCCCTGGCCTTTGCTGACAGGCGCACGCTTCCCATTGTGTGGTCAACCTTTGCCTTAAAGGTTTCGACTCTTCTACTAATTTTGCGACCTCACTCTCCATTCCTACTGAAGGAAAAGAGATGCCTCTGCTCACCTCTCATTTAAGATGGGGTCCTCGTCGAGTTCCATTCTGCCGTCCGCCATATCTGCGAAACGTAGTATGAGATTACTGGCTGCGGGCCGTCTTCTCACAAGTGTACGACGTATCGCGACGAACGTTGCGCCTTTCCTTCAGGCAGCAACTGCACTTACTACCCTTACTTCGTGATATTGGCAAAAAGCTTTAGGATTCACACTTTGGGTGCTATTTCCTCGTGGCAGGCCCTCTTATGAGAACGTCAGTCAACTGGGTGTGACCACAAGTTGACGTCAATACTCTTAAAATCGGTGCTTCCAGACGTCTACTGCAGCTCGACCGGCTCGGCCCCATGTAAGCCGAGATGAATCCGAGATGTAGTATTTTATTGTTTACCACGATCGAGACGAGGGAAAACACTGATGTTTTAAAGAATAGTTTATTAACAAACAAGAAAAAACTAAACACAAGAGGGGAAGAGGATTTCGGCCTCGGCGGAGGCGGTGGAGGAGCACGCGGCTGGACGGAGACCTGGCGGACGGATGGCCAGGAGACGACCTCGAGCTAGAACCTCCTAAACAAATTTCTCTGCCTTATATACGGTTACTTTCGCGCGCGCTCGGAACCACCTGTCAAATAACGCTCTCTGCGCCACACACAAGATCACCCATTGACTTCGAGATCACCCACGGCGCTTTGCCCTTTACTGATCTCCTTCCCTATTCCACAGCATTTTATAAGCACTGGCTTAGAGTTTTTGACGATAGAATGTGGTAGAATGTCCTGGAATCATCCGCAAGAAGGGTATGTAAATGCGCGCATTTCACTGGCATATTTCACCTTAGCTTCTGTTTTCTGTAGATATTTGACTACATCATTTGACTCAGATTGCAGAGTCGGAGATGGCACCTATCGTCGTGTGCACCACGATTCTAAGATCAAAGTTCGAGTCCTGAACAGGACAACGATACTTCCTACTCATCTCTAGTTCGAGTAAGACTCATTTGTCACTTCAACAAGGGTAAAGGTCGGCGTTAATAGATCGTTTTCATAACTACGAATTGCGTAGACCTCTTCTTCCCCTCGACTTGCTGAGCGCTCTTCTTGTTCTTCGCTGCTGCAGTCCATCAGGCGACGACCTGCTCACAAATTGGATCCGAGAATGTACCGGAATCATCATTCCGTCATCATCGCATTTCCATGAATAATTCCGTGACGTTGATGAGCCGGCCTTCCTTGTACGCGCCACGCTCGCTCATTCACTTCCAGGCGAACTGCATATTTACGTAGTAATCGGTCAGGTGACTGAACTCATCGCACGCAGGTGCAGAGACACCGGACGCGCTCTTCCTGCAGCTCGGCGCAATCGTCGCCACTTCCTTCCCAATTTGTTTGCATGACGTTTGCTCGCAATGAGCGAGTTGCAGGTTTGATTCTTAGCGCGTACAAAGTGAGTCTCCTGCAAGGAAAAGGAACGGACTTCCGGAGTGAGGCATCAATCTGAGGACCTACAATACCCACCATAAGGATTGGAAAAAGGGCGCGGTAGGCGCGTTTTCCGCGTTCTTTCTGTTCTTTTGCTGTAGCCGTCCTGGTCTTGATCCTTTTTAGAAAACTCACATATATTCATGATCCTCTCGACGAGATCTACCAAACGCCACAAAGACATTTTTCGTTACTCCATTTTTGACCGCTATTTTTTCGAAAGCGCCAGGGGACACTCATTAGCGAGGGACGTCTCCACTAATTGCGCCCAAAGGACATTCAAGTGCTCGGACTCAAAGCCAGCGTAATTGACAGTAGCGCTTCTTTAGAAAATATTCTGCTGACCAGAAAGTTCATAAAACGAAAGATAAATTATTCTCCTCTATTTATTTACTTACTTATTTATTTATTTATTTTGGTTATTCTAATAAGCAGTAGCACATTTTCATTTATCTACGGTTCACTGGCGAAAAATTGTCTCTGACTGGTTAAATTAAGGAAGTGGAATTAAAATGGATAGGAGACGGTGCAGTCGGCTCCGAATTGGGACGCGCCATGCACCTACCTCGAGATATTGTGGAGATCAGAACTCATATTTCTACACAATCAGTTACGGTGACTGTTGATGGACAAGTCATTGTTTCGTTGTTGCCGGACCACCCTACCACTGATAAGCCGAGCTCGGAGGATTGGAATGATTGAAAACAAACATAAAATTTCCTCTGAATGCGACAGCCAGCGTGTTCTCGGAGTGTGCTACCACTTTCACAGGGAATGGATAATTATGTCTAATTGACGGAAAGTCACAGGTGAAACTATTGATCTACAAAAACATCAAGTCTGGAGGAATTACTAGGTTTCACATCCCCAATCCGTTCTTTTTTCCCCAACAGTGAATTTCTTTTATGTAGCAGGTGCTGCAACTTTTATGAAAACGAAGTGATAAAGCTACACCCTACTCTGAACTCTGAAGTGCATATATTAGAAGCAGATGAAATCATTTCAAGCATGAAAAAAAGAAAAAATTTTGCTAGCCAGAAATCCCTCGGGCTTCGCTCTCAGTAACGAATTTCCCTGTTTCGCACGAAGTATATCTTTTGTGAATAAGGAGATGAGCGTTCGAGGGTTTTCCTGCGCACGGAGGACGTTTTTGTCGACGAAATACAGGTGGAAGGAGAAGATGGAGCGCTTTTGCGTAGAGCGGCGACGACATCCAGCTGCCACAAATCAGTTGCGCACCACCTTCCGCAATGGATTTTCTCGACGTTGCACGTTCTGTAACTCTTTAAAAGGGAAAGCTAAGACGCTAAGATTTTTTCTGTGCAAAATAGGCTTTAGTGCCTCTGAGACAGCTAAAGTGGAAGGAACCCTGTTCAATAGAGTAGCCTTTTATATACACCGAAACTCGGAGGAAACCCAACAACATCTAGATCCCACTTTGTTTTCTCCACCTTGGTCTCTGGGTCATTTAGTCTCTAAAATGCTTGGTGTAGCACACTTCACCGCTACAAGCGCTTTCTAGCAATGTAGTTTTATAAAATTTTAAGAGAATCGACCTTTTGCGTCTTTTCCGCCGAGATCGACATCTAGGCAGCGTTCGGCTCGACCTGCGATCTGCGCTCATCGCCCGTGTCCGCTGTAGGTCTTCCTCGCACCTAGGTGCGAGACCCAGCGGTACCACGCCATTTCTAGGGAACAGCACAGCACCGTTGCACCAACGGGACTATTGATTGTTCCTACTTGTTACATGTGTTTGTTCTGAAATTTTTTCGTACATATCAATTAATGGAAATAGATAAATATAAATATTTTTTCTGCTTGATACATACCATATTCAATTACCAATTTTTCTATCATCAACTTAACATGAACAAATATAACGTGAAGAAACATGTGGAGGTGCACTGCGAAGGTGAGCCGTCTGTTGGGTGCGCCTTCAACAGAATTTCTTTGGCATGGGTCTCGTGAAAGCTAACCAAGTCTTCGATTTCTCCCAGAACGACGAAAGCGTTGTTTAGAAATGGTAAGTCACTGACTTGTCCATTGAAAGAGTTCCACAATTATAAGGTAGACCTTATACGGCTTCGAATTGCCTGCGTGGCATCCCGTAGAAGTAAAACGTCTGGCGCATCTCAAACAGGATATGGTTATCGCCCTCATCCTTTATCCTTTAATCGAACAGTGGATCAGTTAGATACCAACTACATTAAAATTATAGTAGCATTTAAAAACATACCTAATTAACTGTTAAACCTGGTTGAATATAATCGAATCAATAATTATTAGTGGACGCATTTATGTAGAGCTAGAGGAGAAGAAGAAAGTCGTCCTTGCGTGAATTGATCTTGGGTCGAGCCTTAGGCCAGGCCTTTCACCCTACGGGTTCTATCAGGTAGTAACTATCTGGAAGAAAGATCTCTGGAAGAGAGGCTGTTACATACATCAGAGGGTGACCGGCACAAGTCATTTTATGTATTGGCCAAATACTGATTCACACCGCCTTCACGGTTCAAGTACGTATGTAGAATACGTGGCTCACCTCTCAAAGTGGTAAACTGACGCTAACCTTTTCAAATCTTAAAAAAGCTTGATGAATGTCCAAAGCGAGACTGCTTGAAAGGGCGGATTAGCGGTAGCTAGAACTTCGAGATATTCAAGATAGAAGATAATGAATAAAAACTAGCGTTAGCTGGCGACTTTAAGGGATCCGCCATGCGTTACGTTTCTACGGGATGTCGTAGAGCCAGTTTGGATGTGCATTTGGCCTACATTGACTTGCGGTAGCCAGGTGATGGGCTAGTCAGTGTTTCGTTCTTCCCAGACAAGTCTGGTGGGATTCATCAACCTTGGAAATGTGGAAGGCTTGATTCGCCTAGGCGGGAAATCCGTAACAGGAATATGGAATCGGGTGCATACCGGCTGCGCCACCACACAATCTTATGACAATGGATATCACGAATTAAATAAGAACGGTGTCCGAAGGTGTTTCGAAAATCTACATTTAGTATCCTACCCGAGATTTGTCAAAGGTACTTAAGAAAATCAAGTACTTTTCACAAAACTCGACGTTTAGGAGCATTTGGAATTCCCAACAATACAACGGAAGGCCAGCAACAAGCTTATTGACTCGACTTTGAAATTTTTTGTTAGCCTCTAAGCCTCAACCACAACTAGCTGTACAACAGGGTAACCCATAGAAGGTATGGAGGATTTGGACTGCCTTGAGCTTTGGTGGCCATACGATGGGCAAGTCAGTGCATGTCCTTCCCAGACACGAAAGCTACCAGTCCATCGAGCGATGGAAGACTCGGTTGGCCTGGGCGAGAGGTACGAACCAATGGCCTCGATTCGAGGCGCACACGAAAGCCGATAGCTCTTACGACCGCCTCATCACGATCCCATCAATTAAAACCGACTTTGAAACTTACTACCCGTACAACAGCTGTGTATCGAGAAAAGTATTTCCAAATAAGCCAAGTACTGTCAACATTATTTAGAATAGTAGTGATATTTAGCGGAAACGATTCTCCTCCTGGTAATGGAGGGCAATCCTTGTGCTGGTCCACCACTCAAATTTTCTATAGATATTCTTATAAGGCTTATATTTTGGTTTTGATTTTGCGTTTAACGCCAACGTCTATGTGCACTACTCCATTCAACAGGTAGAATCTGTAAGCGATAAGGATACGGTAGAGCGACGACGACACTAGATTTGGATAAAGACGTCGTAAGGAATCATGTCATTCCAAACGCACAGGTTATCTACCACTCTTTTCATTATTTAGATTGAGATATTGGCGATGCCCATGTCTTCAACAGAGCATGTGGGAAGGATAAAGCGCCAACAGGTTCATCGGCTGACCACCGAAAGTAACTATATGGCCAAATACGACCTCCACAACATCCAATAGAACTATGTAGAATGCGTGGCGCACCCCAAAAAAGATTGACTAATGCCGTCCTTTATTACTTACACTTTAAGTTTAAGAGATTTCAAAAAAGTGTATTGAGAAGGTTAGTTGCTTTTGAAAGGGCGGTGCAACATTATCAAACCCAAATCAGATCAGAGTCGTACCAAATAGATAGAAAAAGCAAATACAAAAAATCTAGATAGAATACTAATATTGGAAGTCAGGAAGACGGCATTGTAAGGAAGTAGCATACCTTTAGCACTGATCGTGTGATGCTTCAATACATGAGTTTCAAAAATATAAGACATTTCTATTAATTGATATGTACGAAAAAATTTCAGAACAAACACATGTAACAAGTAAGAACAATCAATAGTCCCGTTGGTGCAACGGTGCTGTGCTGTTCCCTAGAAATGGCGTGGTACCGCTGGGTCTCGCACCTAGGTGCGAGGAAGACCTACAGCGGACACGGGCGATGAGCGCAGATCGCAGGTCGAGCCGAACGCTGCCTAGATGTCGATCTCGGCGGAAAAGACGCAAAAGGTCGATTCTCTTAAAATTTTATAAAACTACATTGCTAGAAAGCGCTTGTAGCGGTGAAGTGTGTTACACCAAGCATTTTAGAGACTAAATGACCCAGAGACCAAGGTGGAGAAAACAAAGTGGGATCTAGATGTTGTTGGGTTTCCTCCGAGTTTCGGTGTATATAAAAGGCTACTCTATTGAACAGGGTTCCTTCCACTTTAGCTGTCTCAGAGGCACTAAAGCCTATTTTGCACAGAAAAAATCTTAGCGTCTTAGCTTTCCCTTTTAAAGAGTTACAGAACGTGCAACGTCGAGAAAATCCATTGCGGAAGGTGGTGCGCAACTGATTTGTGGCAGCTGGATGTCGTCGCCGCTCTACGCAAAAGCGCTCCATCTTCTCCTTCCACCTGTATTTCGTCGACAAAAACGTCCTCCGTGCGCAGGAAAACCCTCGAACGCTCATCTCCTTATTCACAAAAGATATACTTCGTGCGAAACAGGGAAATTCGTTACTGAGAGCGAAGCCCGAGGGATTTCTGGCTAGCAAAATTTTTTCTTTTTTTCATGCTTGAAATGATTTCATCTGCTTCTAATATATGCACTTTAGAGTTCAGAGTAGGGTGTAGCTTTATCACTTCGTTTTCATAAAAGTTGCAGCACCTGCTACATAAAAGAAATTCACTGTTGGGGAAAAAAGAACGGATTGGGGATGTGAAACCTAGTAATTCCTCCAGACTTGATGTTTTTGTAGATCAATAGTTTCACCTGTGACTTTCCGTCAATTAGACATAATTATCCATTCCCTGTGAAAGTGGTAGCACACTCCGAGAACACGCTGGCTGTCGCATTCAGAGGAAATTTTATGTTTGTTTTCAATCATTCCAATCCTCCGAGCTCGGCTTATCAGTGGTAGGGTGGTCCGGCAACAACGAAACAATGACTTCTCCATCAACAGTCACCGTAACTGATTGTGTAGAAATATGAGTTCTGATCTCCACAATATCTCGAGGTAGGTGCATGGCGCGTCCCAATTCGGAGCCGACTGCACCGTCTCCTATCCATTTTAATTCCACTTCCTTAATTTAACCAGTCAGAGACAATTTTTCGCCAGTGAACCGTAGATAAATGAAAATGTGCTACTGCTTATTAGAATAACCAAAATAAATAAATAAATAAGTAAGTAAATAAATAGAGGAGAATAATTTATCTTTCGTTTTATGAACTTTCTGGTCAGCAGAATATTTTCTAAAGAAGCGCTACTGTCAATTACGCTGGCTTTGAGTCCGAGCACTTGAATGTCCTTTGGGCGCAATTAGTGGAGACGTCCCTCGCTAATGAGTGTCCCCTGGCGCTTTCGAAAAAATAGCGGTCAAAAATGGAGTAACGAAAAATGTCTTTGTGGCGTTTGGTAGATCTCGTCGAGAGGATCATGAATATATGTGAGTTTTCTAAAAAGGATCAAGACCAGGACGGCTACAGCAAAAGAACAGAAAGAACGCGGAAAACGCGCCTACCGCGCCCTTTTTCCAATCCTTATGGTGGGTATTGTACCTGTTCTGGGGAACATAAATAGGATCGGATCTGCAAAGTGTCAACCCTTAATAACCAATTTAATTGTTCTGCTCCTATAGTTTACTTCCCTGAGTTTCCCTGAAAACGAGACAGACGTCGGTCCCAACAGAGTTGGAAGGAAGATTTCTTGGGCAAAGTAAATCATGGGAAGAAACAATAACCAAAACAAAAAATAATCAAAATCATAGAGAAATTTTAAAAATTATACTGCGACAGACTGGAAGAGGCAATTGACCAAGGGCGAACTCGAACGCACTATGCGTGGTTTAACGACTTGCACTTTTAGTTGACTAACTCGAAAGCGCTGGTTAAGTTCATCCTAGTACATAGGTCTTCCTGTATATCCCACTACAGAACTATAGGCCTTATTTTCCATAATTCACCTAAAAAGACACTGCCAACTCTCGGAAGTGTCTCCATCTTGTTTCACGCGGCTGAGAGTTCTAGGCAGAACACTTTTCCTGTGCAGGATGTCTTGAACTTTTGATGCAAATCAGGTCGGTGCAGGACTATACAAAAGCATAACTTTTAAAAAACCAGATTTAACAACAAAAGTTAAAGGCTAAAAGAAAAAAGCGGGGTCAGGCAATCCCTCTGCGGGAATCGCGATGCATTCCACTTCTGCGGGTTGAACGCGTACTTAGTCTACACAATGGCTTGCGGTGGCCGCCCAATGAACAATTCAGTGTTTTCCCTTCCCAGACTCGTCTGGGTGGAATTCTCTGACCCCGGAAGAGAAGGAAGGCTTGCTAGGCCTAGTCGGTAATTTCGGACCAGGAGCCTGGAATCGAGTGCACTTTAAGGCCGATACTTCCTCCGACTGCACCACGACGGGCCAACAAAAGCACGGAACAAACAAAACAGGTTAGGTGCTTTGATACATCGCATTTGTTGCAATCAACATAAACGATTGGATAGCATTATACAGATGAGGCTACCTATAACGGCTTGCTCTAGATTAGCCCATGAATCAAGTATGACTGGCGTTTTTAAGATCAGAAACCGAGGAGTACTCGACTCCATTCTTACAGAGCTTGCGTACAGTGATGCGCCACAATTTGTCCGACGAAAATATAATAGATTGGAAGAGAACAAGTTCTCTACAGACTTTTATTTTTGAAGTAATGAAGCACTCTACAGTTGAAGGCGACGCGGACGCCGTAGCACTATCTCGAAATACGTGAGCTGACATACACCATGTGATGTGACATGGGTCTTCGTAGGCCGGCCTGTCACAAGGGCCTGTCGCCTGCAATCGAGTGTCCGTGATCGGCTTAGCTCACAGAGCGATCAGTTTCCAGTGGCACCACTTGGAGGAACGGACATCGCCACCAAAGGAGTAAATGATATAGGTTCGATTTCTGTTTTATAATAGGTTGTAGCCTTTAGCATACAGCAGCGTTTGTGTGGGACGTCAGTGATCCTATTTCTTCCAACTACAAGAAGTTCATCTTCATACCTCTACCACTGGTTTGAGACGCTCTGTGTTTCTCAAGTAGCATTCTCACCTTCAGTTGTCTACTGGGCGCTCGGCCATCGACTATTCGGCGTTTTTTTGTGCACAGTTGTAGTGGACGCATAAATTATTCATTTGTGTATTCTACGAGTATTTTACGCGCCCCACATAACATCAGTCATGTTCCTCGACGACCGACCTGCCGCCGACGTTCTTCACCTATTGGGATGCGCTAGGCTGCTTATTAGTTAGGGAAATATAACGCCAAATTTTCCGACCTGTGCTCAGCTACCTATATAATTTGGGCTTCAAAAATTTCAAAAAGTTCAAAGGATTATATAAAAAGTACTTTTATGTTTTCGTTGCGCATGTAAAGCAGTCGCAGGTGTTGCAGAACCTTCTAGGCACAGCCCAGAAGGGATTGAGTAACGCCGGTTTCCCTTCATTCCTTATACCACTTTTAAATCAAATTGGACCCTTTTATAAGGAAGCTTGACGACTTTGAAATCAAACCGATTATCTTAGGAATCAAAATTTAAATTTTGATAATATAATTTTTACCTTTTACATAAAAAATGAACTAAGTTTGAATCTATGGAATTTATATATCGCCCTAAGATGCTGCTGCATACGTCCAGCCACCTCTCACCAACCCTTCCTCTGAAAATAACCCCGGAGTGGGCATACATGTACATAGTGGGGCAGCAAGAAGAGCTTTCAATCAAATTTAAGGTTGCCCCCTCCCGCCTAGAAAGTCCCTTAAGTTTTATTTCAAAATGCAGTAGGGCAGTAATCATATAGCGTATTGAATGATGAGATCACGCCATGCACCCGACTGGATCTTCACAATTTTTATCTGATTGATAGCAAAAATTCTGCTTACCTGTGGTAACGTATATGCAAACTCACATCACTTGAGCAGTAAAAAACACATTTCCACATCAATCAAGTTAAGATCGCGACGACCCATTCGACTGCAGAGTCACATCTTTAAGAAAGCTACGTGACTGCTGCTTGCTCTTTTGCGCTATAAAACATTGTTTAATTCAATATTTCTCTTTAAAAGGTGAAAATTCTATAAAACTTTAAACGATGTGTCGTTTGTTCACACTTACTTACTTTGATACTTTGATTGTCCTTTTGTCGGCTGGAGGTCTTCTCAGCGGGGGCCACAACTCTTCCAGACCACTCGATCTCTGACTGCTTGCATCCAGTGAGGCAGACTCCGCTCTCTGAAAGATCTTGAGAATGAGTCTGCCCATCGCGTTGGCGGTCGTCCCAGTGGTCTCTTATGGCCTCTCGGGAGCCACTCTGTGACACGGAGACTCCATCTATCGTCCTTTCGTCGAAGAAGGTGTCTGCCCCAGCGATATTTGGAATTCTTCATGTACTGCAGCGGGTCTGCTAATTGCGACTTCTCCCGTAGCTCCGAGCTTCGTAGGCCTTCTTGCCATTGCTGACGAAGGCTTGTCCTCAGAAGACATCTCTCCAGTGCACGATGCGTAGTTTGCATCGCTCTGGCGATTGTCTTGTTGTCGAGCCAGGTTTCCGTCGCGTAACACATCGCAGGCAGTACAGAGGCGTTGAATATCGAGGCCCTGAGGCCGGCATCCTTGACCTGACCGGTAACTTCGCGAATCGAACAGAAGGCTGCGCATACTGCGCGTCTTCGGCGAGAGATTTCAGGAGCGAGGTCGTTATCCATGTTCAGCTCTCTTCCCAGATAGACGTAGGAATCGACCTGTTGAAGAGCGACTCCATTTAACCTTACGAGTCCCGTGTCACACCATTGGTTGACCATAAATTGCGTTTTAGACATAATCGTGTCCAATCCAATCTTCATACCTGCCACATTGAGCTCGTTCAGCATTTCCTCTACTTCTGCCGTGCTGGTAGAGATGAGAACAATATCGTTAACGAAGCGAAGGTTGCTGATCCGTTTACCGTCGACAAGGTAGCTTTTATCGTCCCAGTTCAAGTCCTTCATGGCATCCTGGAGTGCCGCTGTGAATAGCTTGGGAGAAATCGTGTCTCCCTGCCGTACTCCTTTCCCGATAGGAATTTTAAGCTTTCGATCGAACAGCTAGATGGTAGTCGATGTGTTCGAGAAGCATTCGTCGAGAAGTCGGATGTAGGGCGATGGTATACCAGCGTGCACAAGTGCGCTCAAAACGGCGTTGATTTCCACAGAGTCGAACGCTTTCCTGTAATCCACGAAGACAAGGACAAGTGGGAGGTGGTATTCGCGGCTCCTCTCGATGAGCTGTGAGACAGTCTGAATATGGTCCATGCAGGAGAAATCCTTGCGAAACCCTGCTTGCTCCACTGGCTGATATTCATCCAAGCAACGCTCCATACGATTGAGCAGTATCTTGGTGAAGATCTTGTAGACAACCGAGAGAAGACTGATGGGTCGATAGTTGTTGATATCCTCCTGCAGACCTTTTTTGAAGATAAGAACTGTTTTCGACTCCTTCCATGAGTCTGGAATCTACCAAGTCGAAGGTAGTGGTTGAAGTGCTTGGCAAGAAGTGAGCAGAGGGCACTGTCACCCGCACGAAGGAGGTCAGCAGAAATGCCGTCCGGCCGGGAGCAGTGCCTGAATTCATCTTTCTGATGACATGGGCAAATTCTTATTACAGAATGGGAGGTGCTTCCTCAGCTGGTGGCATCAAGCATTTGGGGACAGTGCTGGAAGAACGAAACAGATCTGTGTAGAATTCTTGAACGATGGTCTCCATCGCTCTTCGAGACGTTTGCGTTGTTCCATCCTTATCCACAAGGGCTGACATTATTGCCTTCTGGTCGCAGAGATCTCGTTTGCAGCGCTTTATGCTTGAACCTTTCCCAGCGGCTTCTAACAGCTTCAATCTTCTGCAGGCTTGAGTTGACTCCTTCACTGCCATACGACAGGCTTTCGACATGGTGACTTTTTCCAGATGGAAAGCGTTAGGATTCAGTTTAACAGCTCTTCTTTGCTCCAAGAGTTTAATCGCATGTGCGTTGAGTTTTGAAGCAGACGGTGATGCGGCTTCGCGAAGCTGTAGCACATTTCAACAGTCCTTTGGAGAGAAGGCTGTAGTCTTCTGACGGATCTTCAAGAAGATTCCAATCATACGACTTTATTGCATATTCCAACTCCTCAGACTTGAATATGGGGATCCTCACTGGTGCCGGTTTATGAGTTTCACGCTTGAACATCCTCTTTTTGAGAGTCAGCTTCGCAAGGACAAAGCGGTGATCCGAGCCGGTGTCAAATGAAGGCAGCTCGGAGACGTCGAACAGACTCCAGCGTCTGTTTGTAAGAACATGGTCGATCTCCGAACGTGTCTCTCCATTTGGACTTTCCCAGCTCCATCGTCGGTTTGAAGGCTTCTTACACATAGAATTTCCATGGTAGAGACGGCACGCGGATAGGAAGTCTATGAGGCGCTCTCCGTTTTCGTTCCTTGAGAAAGTTCTATGTGGTCCCAGCCTCCATTCGTCGTGATCATTCGTACCGACGGTAGCGTTAAAGTCCCCAACGACAACTTAGTAGTGCTCTTCTCATCGTTGACAGTCCTTTCGAATAGCTTGTAGAATTTCTACTTTTGTTCGTCTGTGGCCGCAGATGTTGGAGCATATCCATTTGTGATGGAGATGGTTCCTTGATCTTCGGTTTCCAGACGAAAAACAGTTACTCGCGGACTGATGATCTTGTAAGGGTCTACTAAGTGGTGCACTGTCGAATTGAGGAGAATTCCAACTCCGCCAATATTCTTTCTGCCCGCCTTTGCTCTGATAATGAGAAGCTCGTTGTGGTCGGTCCTTCTTATGGTTTCCGTTCGGCTCTTCGTTTCCTGCAGGGCGATAATGTCGTATTTGATGTTGCGGCTTCTGTAAAGCAGTGTCCGAAGATCCTGCTCAGATGCGATCAAACGACAGTTATAAGTGCAGACGAATAGGCAGTTTCCGTGTCGTGGTGGAAGGGAGTTTCTGGTAGTCCGATTCCAATGACGTCCTCATAGTTTAACTCCAAGATTAGATGTCCCCTCGCCGGAGGTGGATGCAACCGACGTCGTAGAAGTCCACCCCCCGCGCGCGGAGGACTGGGGCGGGGGTTAAGTTGTTTGAGCCATGGCGGTGGTCTGGTTACTCACATGTTCCTGGCCAGGATTACATGAGAGCTGCCCATACACGACAAAACATCGTGTACTGCGTGACCATTAGTGCCGTTAGACATCACTAAGTGATGTTCACCCCTCACCGCGATGAGGTGGCACATGAAGGGGGTTTGTTCATTAGGTCATGTAAATTTAGAGTTTCGAAGAAGTCCTACAACACTTTTCCTCAGTTTAACTGTTTTAGAAGGCATCCAGTGTTTTGGGGATAAAGCTTGTTTTAGCTTAGAAGATGTTCGGTTTAATTTCAAAAGCTTCGAGCATGTTTGGAAGATTGTCCGGTTTGATTTGAACGCGAATCCATTCTCTTCCTCCTTCGTGAACTTCGTAGTGTTTTATGTGCAGACTTCGAAGCGGAAACGCTAGGCACAGTTGCTTGTACGTAACGACTGTCGGAGAACACCTAACTTTCAATCGCTGAGATAAATCTAGCAGTTATGAATACCACGCAGTGGGGAGCGCTCGCGCTTTAGACTTGCACGCAGAAAACAATTCACTGAATGGAGTTTCTGTTGGCAGTCTATAACTAGAACAGCGTTTAACATCACGTCCATCAAAAATACGGACGATATTAGAATCAGTCTTCCTAGATGCGTTTACTAGAGTTCACTCGAGGTGCTACAACGAATGCATTTCAAAACGAGTATTTCATACAAGACAAGCCAGTGACTGCTCATCAGAAATAACAGCGTTTAGTCGGCTCTAGGAAAAGGGGCGATCGAGAAGTCTTGAGGTGAAATTGAAGCCACAATCAATTTCTGGGTGTAATTTGGCTATTTCGTTCGTAAGGAACGTATCTCGCGCTTCAGATGGTAATACATACACTTGCGACCGCGCAACCGAAACCAATATCACTACTGAGAGCAACGATGAAGAAACGACCTTACGTCGTGAAGTTGTTCTCCTAATTCTTCGTTAAATAAGATTCCTGGATGCTCCTAACTGTCCTCTCGCTTCTGCGGCAAAAATTTACTATCTCTATAGATTAAGAAGAAAGAGGGCAAAACGATGAAAATAAGAGGGATCAGCATGAATCCCTGTCTCAGAAGCACCGCCTGCTTTTTCCTTTCCAGACGCATTTTAGGGGTGGTCCGCAAGCACTGACTTACGACAGCAGTCAGCTACTGACGGTTATGTTTATTAAGTTTTGTTGATTTTTGATTTTATTTTTACTTTTTATTTTGTTTTGATTGGAATTTCTGACTTGCTTCACGTCATGAATAAAGCATTCAACCTGAAACACGTTTCCGTCTTCAAATAGACGTAAATGGAAGTCGCCACTAGCCGTTCGCTCAAAAATGTGCTAAAAATGAGATTATAGGTCCTCGTCGGAGATAGATCACAAAACGCAAAAAACCCGACAGCGGCGGGAACTGAACCAACGAACCCTATCCTTTGGAGCGAGCACTCCACCACTGCGCCACCGCTGCTGCTGACGGCACTGATAGGCAAACCGCTGATTACCGCGCAATACTGCGCCCAACGCTGATTGAGCGCGCCTAACACATGGAAGACATGGCGGCTTTCGTCGGCCATAACTCGCTTAGGAGATCCATTTAGCAAATTTGGTCTACATATTTGTGATCAGTGTCTCGAGCTCTTTCACGTGATATAGATCTCAATCCGAAGTTCCATGGGAAGCTGACGGCATTCCCTGGTAAGATGATCCTAAGCTCCGGTATTCCATCAGGGCCGAGGAATGGAGGGCTTATGACGGTGCGCACAATAAGCAAGTTCGGTGCAGGAAAATGTTATAAAACATGGTCTTTCACATCAAGTGAGAATAAAAGCGATTTTCTGAAAATTTTGCGAAATCTATTTTAGTGGGAGATCACTTCACTTTGTCCGTCTGACAACTACAGAACTGCGAACAAACTACAAGGTGTCTCAAAAAAAAAATGTACACACTCTTTGAAAGGTGATAACTTTGCTCCGAGTAGAGGTACTAAAAAGGTAAGGGTTTATATAAAACTTAGCAAAACAGGAAGTTTTAGACATATGAGCTGCATGGAATACGCCATACATATTGCATATGCACTCGTCTGAAATTTTACATTTTACATTCGACTGATTGTGTTTCGCTTGAATACTTTCGTATTTTTTTCACAAACTAGATGCTTCGATTGATTTGTGCTTCTTTTAAGGTTTAAAACTTAAGACCACACTTTGGCTTGCGAAAGATGCAGGGTATCCTGAAAAGTGCAGGTGCTATTTGAAAGGTTCTAATATTGCTGCTAGTGAAGCTTTTGGAGATGTTTTAAGACACATATGCAACCACAGTGTGACGAGATTTTTGAGGCGTGCAGAAAGTTAAGATTGCGCCATGTTCCCGTCTGAAACCTTGCATTTCAAACTTAATTGATTGTTCATGGGCTGAACTCTTTGCAGTCTCGCTACTACTTGGACACATTAACATGTGCTGTCCTTGTTTTCATGATTTTCGTCGCCTAGTAGGTGCATTTATGCCGATTAACCTCTCCATTCAGCTTGAATGTTGCTTCATCAGTCCACAGAATCCGTCTTGGAAAATGGGGCTCCTGTTCACATTTTTATTGTTCAATCAATAAGCTCGCATGTCACTTACCTTTCACATGATTGTCAAGTTCTAAGCGTTAAAAAAAGCATAGCAGAGGTTAATCTGGCCAGGTAGTAACAAGATTGTAACAGGCATTCAGCCCATGCACAACCAATCGAGTCTGAAGGTTTCAGGCGGGTGCATTGCGCAATCCTGACTATTTACACACCGCAGAAATCTCGTTGCCTAGTGCTTTCATTTTAGTTTCAAACATCTTCAAAAACTTCGCGCTATCAGCAGTGTTAGAACCTTTCATATAGCACCTACATTATTTGGGTTATCCTGTATTTTTACGGGATATAATAGAATGCTTTTAAGTTTTAAACCTTTAAAAATGCATAAATCAATCGATACGGACACTTTGGAGAAAATTATGACAGGTATTGAAGCGAAACACAATCAATCGAGTGTAGAATGCCAAATTTTAGACGAGTGCATGTCGCATTCCATACTGCTCATACGTCGGAAAATTCCTAATTTCTCAAGCTTTCATATGAGCTCTCAACTTCTTTGTACCCTTATGTGAGCAACGTGAGATAATTCTACGCAGTTTCCTAGCTGGAGCATGTCTCCCTGTTTGGGTTGCTTTCGCTTCTCTAGCGGGTGCCCCTTTCGACTAGGTTAGACCCAACTTACGTATTGAGGTGTCACAGAGGTTAAAAACCATGCAATTGAATCAATGTTTTCAATTTTTTAATTTTATAAAGCTGTAAGTGATTGAGAAGGATATCAAGCTTTTGAAGAGCGTTCAAAATAGCTTTGGAAAACTTGATGGAATGCTTTTCAATGGACTACGTTCGGATTCGAATTGGTTCTCAATGCTCAGTCATAGTTCCAGAATAGGAGAAAAGCCGCAGATCGTCTCATGATGTACAAGATCATTAGCAACAAGTTATCCGTTGACCGATTTCTTTGATGACGCTTTGACGGCTCCATAAGAGAACAGCTCAAGTTCCAAGTTTCAGTTGTTCAAACGCGAGTCAGATTTGGTATTCTAACATAAAGAACACTTGTGACAGAACACTTTCAATTTGCTACTATGTAGATAAATACGAAGGCATGACTAAGTTATCTGTTCAGACCTGCGAAAAGTTTTCCGCAGCTTAAGGAGATTACGGAGTGGTATTTAGTTAGTAGACGATGTACTACATAGGCAATCGCCTTCTTATGTCACCGATTCCAATGTGTACGTCATCCTTTTCGTGTTCGTCGTGTTCAGTTTTTTCTGTTGATTCCTCATTTTCTTTAAACAAGGCTATTGTCCTCGTTCAAATAAATAAATAAATAAATTCTGTAAAAAATTTCAACATTTAAAACCTTGTCTAATTAACTAAGACACGGATAAATAAAGGATAAAAGACGGCTTTACTCAATCTGTATTTAGATGTACCACGCATTCTTCTTCTGCGGATGTCGTTGAAGCCATTTGAATGCGTGTTTGCTCCATACAATGAATTGCGGTGGCCAGGTCAGTGCTTTATCCTTCCCAGAAGAGTATGCTATAAATTCGCCAACCTCGGAAGGATAGGCTTGATTGGCCTGGGAGGGAAATATGAAGCAGAAATCCGATATCGGGTGCACGCGACAGCTGGCGCCTCCTCCGACTGCACTACACGTGCTAACTAAGCAAATGAAGAAGCTAAAGTTGCTCAATTCTTCTGAGTTCATTGAGCATAAAATCCTCCTGCACCGGCTGAAGCATTTTATTAGAGTATATGCAATTACTAACCGATAGAGATCGGCGTTAAGCAGCCGTCTTTTTCGGGCTGCGCCACGCGTCCCACTTCCAACAACAAAGATCCGTCAAGCGACGTGGTATGTGAAATTTCCAGCAGGCTAGTTAACGAAGACGTTTTTTGTTTTTTTTTCCGTGTTGTACCTTTTACAGTCTCAGTAGGAGGGATAAAAATAAGGCGTTGTTCGGCGTCGCGATGAAATCTAATCATGAGGGAAGCGAAACTCTCTCTGTAACACTCATCCATTTGTCCACACATCTGCTTGACCTCAGACACCATAAACACCGCCGTCAACTTCACAAGCAAACTGAATCGAGCACGCACTTCTTGATCGAAGTCAATTTCCATTTGAGATGACGAAGTGAGTGGCCTCACTCGTCCTTTCCCCGAATCAGCATCTTCATTCTGCGAAGAGCTCCGGAAGAGCCGGACATTGAGTTCCTTCCTTCTTCAAGCCCATCATTCTCGAAAAGTCAGACCGGCCTGGTGTTCGATGTGTTCCCTCATCGGTTCCTCGAAACGCTTCACCTTCAATCAGCGTTCGGCCTGGTGACGATGACAACGACAGCGACGGCTGAGGCGTAGGCGGCTCCGATGGCGGCTGCCGTCGGGACCACCTCCTTCTGCAGTGCACAGGATGCCCACCGCGGCAGAACCACCACCTTCTGTTCGCACTTGATTCGCTTCGTCATCTCTTCTTATTCTACAGTTATTAATGCCATTGTGCTCATAATGCTTCTCCTTGATTACACACATTATCTCGGAGGTTTTTGGCCACTCGCTGGGCGTAAAAACTTTTTTTACTCATAAGGTGATCTACAAAATGACGAATATGCTATTGTTTTTTTTTACATAAAACAACATGATAATGGCATAATTTCCAACAATGATACCATAGAGGTTAAAGCTGTTTATTAAGCATGTGAGTCAATTCAAACATAATTAAATCTGGGACATAACATAATCTTGGAGCAGAGCTCCTTTTGATTTCGTTCCCCTTTTACTCTAGAAATATTCTGGATAGTTATTCTTGAATTAGCCATTCTGACCCCGGCTTTCCTTTAATGCCGTTATTGGTTATGTTGTTCTACAAATTATCAATTACTATTACTATTTAGCGGGATTTAAGTAATGTATTGGGTTGCTCGATAATTAGTGTCCTTTTTTCTCATAGATGGAGTGAAGTATACATTTTTATGTGGCAGTGATTGAGGGGCTCACGTTGTTTTGTACTATTTATATTGTTGTCAAAAAACGTAGCATAATTAGTAAAAACAAGTCGGTAAAAAAATGAAAATGCACAATCGAGGAGAGCACTATCGGCATATTTCTTGTTTCACTTCCGAAAGGGCAAGAATGCGATGTAAGCTCGGAAGAAATTTTGTGAAGTTTATGATGGGGATTGCATTACTGAACGCTAGAGTCAGCGTTAGTTTGCTCGCTTTTGCTCTGGAAATTTTACTGTGCAGGATGCACCACATATTGGCTGCATAATACCTATTGACAAAACAGACGTCAAAATAAAGGCGTTCGTCGAAACTAGCCGACGTGTTACGACTCGAGAGAAGGCAGAGAACCTTGACGTATCGAATCGTTTACTTGCACTTGCAACAGCTTGGTTACGTAAAGAACATGGATGTTTGGGTTCCTCACGAATTAAAAGAAATACACCTCGCCACCCGAAGCGCCACAAATATGGTCACTCAAAAGAAAGCGAATTGCTCATGAGGAATTGATCACAAACCGCGAACTTTCATTCACGATTTACTAGCAATCTAGTTAGCAAGCAAAATGGATATCATTCAAACAGGCCTACAGCGGCCAAGCGGCCGCTAAAGGTCTGGTTGGGGGCTTCGCCCTCAAACCCTGAGAAGAGAACAATCCCAATCTTCCTCCATTCTTCTATAGGCCTTGTTACTTTTATTAAGTAAAAAGACCGGTGTTAATATATGGATTGATGCAGCGGGATATGGTAGGACCTTCACTGCTCCTATGAAGACCATCCAGCCCCTATTGCATGTACACGGCTTATTTTTCGAAGTGCCCGTTCTCTATATGGCGAGAAACACGTAATGAGAGTCCCAATCCGAAGTGCTTAATCTTTACAAACATAATTAAAATTAATTGGTATTGGTGGACAGGTCGACACCACTGTTTGACGGTCCGACGCAAAAATACTCCGAACCCCATAGTCACTCTTTCTACCACTTCCCCCTCCCTTCCCGCGTATACTTCCTTACCTATGTGCTGGCTAAGAGACGGAGTAAGAGCCAAGTAAGCACATGTGAAACTGAATCCCGACTCACGTGTCACCACGCTTCCGCGACGTCCATGACACTTCTGCACCGCGACACACGTGCAATGACTTCTGCGACCCGTCTTCAGAAACCCGACGCACATGTGACGATTTTGAGAGAAAGTACTGGTCCCCCTTACCCACCACTTCAGTGGTTCTCCTTTGCTGATCCCTTCTTCACTAGTCCCCCTTACTCGGAAACATGACGCAAGTTGCACGTCTGCGGCACGTCCTCTGGATCCTTGCACACGTTTTACGACGTTTTCTACACGTATTCTGAATCCCTAGGCACGTTGGACGACGTCTTCGATTCGATACGCCTTCTCAATCCCTACGCATGTTGGACAACGTCTGCGGCACGTCTTCTGAATTCCCACGCTCTGAACTCGATCCACGTTCATATCCTGACGAGTTGCCGGCTGAATATATCGTAAAGTTGGTTGGTCCGCCGTCAAGGGTATAGTTCGCCAGCAATCGCTCATGGTTAAGCTCAAAGTAAACCCGGCTGGCATACGCCGACTGTCGTAGACAGCTATTGGCTTCAATCCCCCCTCCCCGTGATGGACACGTGACATTGGCCGATTATATTTGTTAGTATATGACCTCTCTTGGAAGGAATGACAGTCTTCAGGCTGGGTAGGACCAACTGCGGCCCGCAGGGTTGCTTGTGGAATTTTCTTCCATGATTTAGCAGCCTATTGACCGCCAAAATACGCGGATTTTGATTGAAAGTGTTGAATATGCAGGCAGGAAGGGCAGAATTGTTCACGGAAGCCCTCATGCAGCTTCTCTGACGGTTTGGAATGGAGTTTTCTCAAAATGATGGACACCATTTGTCTTTGTTGAAAAATGAGCCAAGATCAACACCATATCTATTTTAACGATATTTTGAAGAAGGCGTTGCTTCTCTGGCCTCAATAACACTGAAATTGAAAATGCAACGTGGACCTTTTGACAGAACGGGGGCATAAGCCCAAAATGACTGAGGAGTGGTGCGCGAGGAATCTTCCAAGCCCCAGCCCCGCTTCTGAATAGCCAGCAAACTCGCCAGGCTTGAACGTTATGAATACTGCATTTGGTCTTTTCTAGGGAAAAATACCTGCGCTAAAATGCACATTAGATGCATGGTCTGAAATCCTGTCTGGAAAAACCATGGAAGGAAATTCTGCAAGCAACCCTGCGTGTCGCCACTGAGTCCTACCCTAAACATCTAAAGGTTGCCATACGTGCCATTGAGGCCACATTGGATGATATCCACTGTGCTTGTTGAATAGTTTGTTGGTAAATTGTTGAAGAAGATTCGCTCTTTCCTGATCAATTCCGCTTGAGTAACTCACTTTTTATCAAGTGTTTCATTGAGTATATTTATGGCGCACCCTGTAAGTTCAAGAATAGTCTACTTTGAGCTGCTTCCAAGGTAACAAACTGTTGAGTCTAAGGTCTGTTGTCGTCAAGGTTCGAAATGGAACGAAGAAATCAAGAACGAGCACCCTGAGCTGGACAATCGCAAAGGCGTGATGTTGCGTCATGATCCCACCAGACCGCACACCTGCTTCATAACCAGTCAAAAATTAACAGACATCAATTGGGAACTGATCCAGGCTGCGTCTGTTTTGCTCCCTTCAGAACCATTTGAATGGTAAAACTTTTGATTCTGATCAGGCTTCTAAAAATGGATTGCACCAGTTCTTCGCTTCTAAAAACCAAGCCTCTTCGAACGTGGAATTCTTGAACTTATCGAAATGTGGCAAAAGGTTTTCCAGCAAAATGGTAAATATGTCATTGATTAATGTTTGTTGATAGTATAAATAAATTCATCTTGAAAATATAAAAAGACAACATTAATTATCGATCAACCTAATAGTAAAAAGAATAGTAGTATAATGGTAAAGCAACTAGTGAATGATGCGAAATAATCGCTGAAAGCTAACGCAAATTGTCTAAAACTTGCTCAGGGGCATGTGTTTTGTGTTGTGTGCACTTTCTGAAGGGGCACTATTGCAATGCCTAAATTATGTTGTAAAATGTCGATAAAATCCTTTGAATATTTAATTCAAATTTATGCTGCTGGTGCTGCCCTTAATCGTGGCGTGCGCTGCGATTTGTTTTGTTTGTATTCTTTCATTTTATCTATATAGAGCACAAGAATAGCCTTGTTTAATCGACACGAATAAAAGCATAAGATGCGTTCCGTTTTCACTTTAAACTGGGCACTTTTCACGTAAAAGTAGAGGCATCTAATTTCAAAATAAATTATTTTGCCGAAGGCCTAGTAAGTTTTTGTTTTGGAAAAATCTGTACATAAAATCTCCTATGCAGTAAGATGTAGTCGCGTGGTAGCGCAGTTGGAGGAGATGCCTGCTGGCACATGCCCTCGATTCCAGCTCCTTGATCCGGATTTTCCGCCCAGGCCTAGCTAGCCTTCCACAACTTCGTGGTTGCTGAATTGGTAGAAGACTTGTCTGGAAAGATAAAGCACTGATTGTCCATTGACTGGCCAGGTAACCGCATGCCGTAGCATGCGGCGACTGGCCAAAGAACTCGTCGACAATATCCTGTTAGAGTGGAATACGTGGCGCAGCCAAATAGGGATTGATTAATGCTGTCTTTCCTTTACACAGGATGTCTTAAGAAAAAATGTGTGTACGTTCTGAATGAGCGCGTGTCCTATTTGTAACAAAGTTTTTAAGTTTACTCTTAAGTGCTTTGATGCAAAGAATTCTTTGTGTGATGAGATACAGTGTCCTCTACCGGTCCAATACATTGCCATGTTTACTTATTTAGTAGTATGTGCTATTTTATTCGAGTTAACAGTTGAAGAGTGGTCATATGTTTCTTCAAACGTGATTGTTTTTGCTGGTTTAAAAGTTAAACTCCGGCAAACAACATCTACACTGCCATTCTGATAGGCAGTGCATAGGACGAGTGCTTGGCGCAATCTCTACCTGTGACAGGTCAGCAAATTCTGTGCATTTCATAACTTTAACTTTTGATGAGCTAGAAATATTGGTTGACATGAAATGATAAGAAATTTGCATTTGTTGAAGCTGTGCACTAACTTTTTCCTCAAGAAATCTCGCAAAAATGAGTTTTGTAAAAAATTTCTATTAAAAAATACAATTTTGAATATATAAAATGTTGGTTTTTAAAAGTTTACAAACGTCCAAGCTGGTTCGAAAAATGTCTATTTTACTTTAAAAGGCGTTTGGTTCAAAATGAACTACTTCTTATGGCTCTTTATAGTTCTTGAGATGCAATGCCATCCAAATTCTATCAAAGAGGGCTCTTTCCGTGGATTCAATCCGCCGCTATTGTCGATTTGTCATGACTTGCTCCAAATTTATTTTTGTAGATTCCAACTAAATTGATTGGAATCCCCTGTTCACGGCGCGTTTCTAGTAAGGTTCATTTTGAGGCCGATGACCTAGTTTACTACTATTTACTACTTTATTTAAGCCAATAACAGAACGATAAAAGCAACAAGCTAAAACATGACAACTCTGCGAATGGCTATATAGCAAGGAAGGAATGCATGTTATTTCCGAAATAAATCTGCTGGCTGAGAAGAGTCCATGATTTAGATTCGTGTATACAACCAATTAAATTCATTTGATCAATACTGCTCATTGTGTACACTCTGCAATCTCTTCATCCCTCTAAATATGGATTCCATTAAGGTCATTTCGATATTAAATTTCTGAGAATGTAGAAGTATTATCTTACTAATTCATACTCAGCCTAACTACAATTTGACTGTGTCCCAACGAGTTGTTGGAGGGCAAATAAGAGCATTCCATAAAAGTGTTGCACAAAATGGAGCGATCTTGTAAAAACCAGCCGAGTTATAGTGTGGTTTGTGTGAAGTTAACTAATTTCGCAACACTCTCGTGCAACATTCGTGGCAGATCACAACCAAGCTAAGGAAGAATCCTCTCGAACTTAGACGAGGAATTGCTTCTTTCAGTGATTGACTTTGTTGCTTCTATAACTATAGACTGGTCGACCATAACACCGCAGCAATTTGTAGAGTGACGAAAGTTTTCAGAATGTTATTTTTTGCCTTATCGTTTTTGCCATCCAACTTCTTATCCGGTGTCCAGTAAATTGCATCATACGACTGAGAAGAAAAGGGCAGATGTCTTCGTGTATCGAAAAGTAAGTAAGGGACAGAACTGGACAACTTTCGTTTGACGTGCTAAATAACAGAGAAGAAGGAGGAATGGGCTTTTCTCAGACTAAGCAGAATCTTGCCACCAAATGTGGAGGCACTAAAAAACAATCTGCATAGCTAAAGAATAAAAGAAGGACGGCATTAATCAATACCTTTTGGGATGCGCCACGCATTCTACTTCTACGGGATGTCGTGGAGGCAATTTGAATGCGTATTTCGCCATACAATGACTTGCGGTGGCCAGCCGATGAACAAGTCAGCGCTCTGAGCTTTCCAGACAAGTGTGGTACCAATTCACCGATTCCGGAGGGATGGAAGGCTTGGTTGGCCTGGGCGGGAACCAGAAACCTGCTATTGCGCCCATCTACATAGCACAGTGTATAAATTCGGGTGTAGGTAATGCATTATAATACAGCTAGTATGATCTACGCGGTTTTAAAAGTACTCCAAAATCATTCTACAAGTCAATGCTGCTGTCGATATGACGCTCTGGCCTTTCCTGTAATCCTCGAGGATTAATCAAAAAATTGCTGCCATTAAAACATTCAAAAGAACCCTTTTCTCTTAGATGTGACTCCAGTCTGTGTCTGAAGCTGGCTGGAGTTGATGACGAGACTAGATCGTTTGGCAACTCGTTCCACGTTTTCGCTGCACTTACTGGAAAGGATTTAAAGAACTCTCGAGATCGGATTCTTCCAATGCAGATCCTCAAGGCATGACCTCTTGTTCAATTACTAAATCCACAAAAATTAAAAAGTTCATCTTTTTCAACTTCTATAGGATCGAAAACTATTTTGTATACTAGGTTTTGATCATATATGTTTTTCCTTAATCGCAGGGATGTGGTTCCCAAGAAGATGAGTCTATCTCGATGGCTGGCATTGAACATACCATTTCTACCGAAGATTTGATTCGTAAACCTTCTTCAAACCTTCTCGACTTTTTCAATATACATCACCTGAGAAGGCGACCAAAGCGGTGTGCAGTATTCCAGTAGAGGCCTAGTTATGGAACGCTTCCTTCTAGTGGGTCATATTTGAACTGCTATCCCTCCAGATATGTCGCTGGCTTTTCCTCCGTACCTTCAGGTCCGTTTTCAGCGGAACCCGGGATTATCTATTTTGAATTATGGAATCACTTTGTTGAGAGATTTAGCCGGTTCCGCGGTAGTCAGCTCGTAGTTGAGTAGTGTTTGTTTCCGTTGTTGTTTACTTTGGAGACGAGGAGGTAGGAAGCCCCGGATGCTGGAACAGGAATGCAGAATTATGTAGGTGGGCTGTTGTCTAAGGAACAGCGTCAGAGCGTCGACTCTGAATATTTATTTATTTATTAATTATTTATTTATTTATACTTGCACTAAATTGTACGCAATAATAAACAGTAAATTAATATGGACACGGCGCAAACGACGTACTGATTATAAGAAAAAAAACTGAATTCCTGAACAACTCAACACTTCACATTAATCAATGGTGAGGCCAAACTTTAGGCAAGAAAGGAACACAAAACAATGAACAAACAAGGAGACACCAAGAGCTAAAAAAATTCAGAGAGCCAAGTGTTTGGGGGGGGGGGTGGGCAACTTGACGGAAACGAGCGGTGGCCCGCCAACACTGCAAGTCGCTAGAGAGAACGGCTCCGGATACCATCTTAGTAGGTCCGCCGCCTCCATCAGTGTCCACATGACGGCAGAGAAGGGGAACCGTAAGGATAAAAGCGAACGAAAGCATCTAGAAATGGCAGTAAAAACAAGCAAAATCAAACCAAGTAAGCAAATAAAAATAAAAAATCTAGGGAATCCAGCGAACAATTACAAACAGGTAAGATCATCAGTTCAGACTAAAACAGAGAATAACATCAGGCAAAGGAATCTAGCAATGTTGCAAAAAAAACAATCTTCCATCTAAAACTGCTAAACCAAGGAAACCAAAGTGTCTTCAAGATATATCCTCCAAATGCAAATTTGAAAGCAGATCAATTTTCACCAGTTTTCTGCGAAAATCATGTGCGTTTTTAGCATCCAGTAAGGTCCAAGGTAACATTTGTAACCGGCGTGCACGACGGTAAAAAAGCGGATTGAAGACTTTCTCGCGATTTTTTCTTTTCAGTTTAGGATAGTGGAAAAATAACAATTACGGTTACCTAGCGTTGGCAAGAAAACCCAGTATTTGCTAGCTTTCAGTTTTGATTCTCCTTTTAAAACTTTAAAACAGAAAACTAGATCACTAGTTATTCTCCTGTAGAAGAGAATTTTGAGGTTGAAAAGCTCAAGTCTTTCTTCCTAACTAGGAATAGTAAGAGGACCCCTGGGAGTACCCTTACATCTATAAAACAGAATTCTTGTAAAAGTCTTCTGTACCTTTTCAATTTTAGATCGAGACTTCTTTGTATAAGGACTCCAAACCTGTCGGCAGTATTCTATTAGGTTGTAACGAATTAAATGGCACTGGCTCGCGCCATTTTTGGCGCGTCTTTACGCGTTTGATCAAGAAGAAACCGTAATACGTGGCACATCGTTTAGAAGCGCAAACTTTGCTCTACCGGAAAGTATCAAATTTTTTATGTAAAAGTGGGAAAACTTTAGAGTTTTATTGACTTTTTTGCAGACGGACAAAAGGGTAATCCGAGGCATTTAATTGTATGAATTCAAGCTGGGCACTACAGCTAAGGAGGCGGACGAGAAGATCAACGCCGCATTCGGTCAAGGATGTCCCACAATTCGGACGGCGTATCGTTGGTATCAGAAGTTCCGGAATGGAGATGAGAGCTTGGAAGAACATGAAGGTCGTGGTAGGCAAAGTGATGTTGATGAGGACAAGCTGAGAGATGTGGTAGAGGAGGATCCACACAAATGTATTAGGGAGATAGAGAAGGTTCTCGGCGTCAGTCACAACACAGCTGCCCGGCATCTGAAGGGAATTGGAAAGACCAAAAAGCTGGAAAGATGGGTGCCTCACGAGCTGTCTGAGGAGCAAAGAAACCGACGATATGAGATCTCGTCCGCACTGCTTCTGCGGAACGATCCGGACCCATTCCTTGATCGCATCGTAACCTGTGACGAGAAATGGATAATGTACGACAACAGGCGACGATCGGCACAGTGGGTGGACAGCGATGAGAGTCCCAAGGTTTTTGCGAGGCCGGAATTGCACCAAAAGAAAGTAATGGTGACAGTATGGTGGTGTTCGCTGGGAATTATTCACCACAGCTTCCTCCCTCCCGGTGAATCCATCACGGCAAAGAAGTACTGCATTGAAATTGAAGAAATGACGAAAAAGTTGAAGGATATCCGGCCGGCCTTGGTAAACCGAAGGCGAGTTCTCCTTCTGCACGACAATGCTCGTCCCCATGTAGCACGAATGACGTTGCAGAAATTGAATGAGCTGAGCATTGAAACTCTACCACATCCTCCGTTTTCTTCCGACCTCTCCCCAACAGACTACTATTTCTTCAAGCATTTTGGCGACTTCTTGATAGGGAAAATATTCAACTACCAACAGGATGCCGAAAGTGCCTTCGAAGATTTCGTCAATTCCAGAACTTCTGATTTTCATGCTACTGGGATAAAAAAGCTTGTGTCGCGTTGGCAAAGATGTGTAGAATCAGATGGTTTTTATTTCGATTAATAAACTTGCCTACAAGCCGAGATATTAACTGTTTAAATTTACAGTTGTTCAGTGCCATTTATTTCGTTACAACCTAATAGTATTGGAATGACATATGCCTTGTATAAGCTAACTAGTACCGAGCAGTCATCACACTTGATGTTCCTACAAATATAAAACAGGATGGAGAAGGCTTTCCGCACAATGGTATCAATGTGATTCTCAAAGGTTAACCCACTATCCAGATGAACTCCAAGATCGCAAACCTCGGATATAGAGGTGAGAGTGCAGTCGTTGTAATAGTACTCGCTATTGCCCGAATTTCCAATATGAAAGGCTGAAGTTTTGGAAAGATTAACGGGAATTTGCCAAGCATTGGCCCACTCCATCATATTATTGACAAACTGAGACAAGGCTTGACAGACCTGAGTTCTATTGCCATAATTACAGACTCCGTACACCTTTGTATCATCAGCATACACTTGCACCTTTACATGAGAGTCTGTAACTAAACTTGCAGGAAGATCAGAAGTGTATGCGAGGAACAGAATCGGGGATAATACTCCCCCTGAGGCACTCCACTTTTACAACCATAGCTGCTTGAGAAAGAATTCCCTACCTTAACACGCATACGCCCCCCACTCAAATAAGAGTGAATCCACTTTAGAAGAGACCTCCGATGCCCAGCTGATGAAGCTTTGCGAGAAGTTTACTATGACATACTTTGTCAAAGGCTTTCGACAAATCGAAGTAGATGATATCCACTGAGTCTCCTCCAATCGAAAACGCAGCCCGAGAGCTGTGTGGCTGTTGAAGCGCCAGCGGTAAATCCATGCTGTTCGAAAGGAATACATCTGTTTCTGTTTAGATATGAAGCCAATTTTTCTCGTATAATTTTTTCCATGACCTTTATTGCGGTAGGAGTTATAGTTATGGGCTGGAAGGAAGATAGTAGTACGGATTTCGGACTCTTTGGAATTGCCGTGATAATGGACTCCTTCCAATTTTTTGGTATCTTATTATAAAACAAAGAAATGTTAAAAATCATCGATAACGGTTTATAAAGTGACTGCGCACATTTCTTAAAAACGATTTGTGGAATGCCGTCGAATGGTACTGTTGTAGAATAGTTCAACTGTTTTATTACCCTTAACACGTCTCTTGGCTGTATAATTGTCTCATTCACACTACATAATTCCAAACTCTCAAATGCTTCTGAAGGCACTATCAAACTGATAGGACTAGTTTCTTCCGCACCTGAAGTGAAAACCGAGGCGAAATAGCCTGCGAGAGCCTCAGCCTTCTGCATGTCATCAGTATAAAGAACCCCAGCATCATTTCTAAGAACGGGTACTGAGTTTTTAGCTTAGCCCGCATATAAGAAAACAGCGCCTTTTTGTTGTGTGTTCTGGAGGCAAGCTTTTCCTTGAGGCTAAAAGCCTCCTCAGGTGACGATCCAATTCTTGACACACATTCTTATATCGTGGATCCGAAAGAGGATTTTGTAGCAAGCTGAAAAGACTTGTCTTTTGAGCAATTAAATTAGAAATTTGTTTCGGATAACGCCGTACAAGGTCTTTTTTAGATTCAAACCGTACAAATCCGGATAGACCAGCGTAAACAACACGACAGAATCTCTTGTATAAATCGTCAGTGTTTTCATATCCTTGAAAAACTGCCCATCAATCTATGGAATGAAAGTAAAACTCTAGACCAGAATAGTCTGCCTTAGAAAAGTTTGGAAGAGGTAAATTTCTTCGATATAGCACAGGCATAAGGAATTCAAAAGCAACTACATTGTGGTCAGATGATCCAAAAGGGGGAAGAACGAAAATATTGTCGAGAAATGGTGTTGAGGTCAGAATTATATCAAGAATTACGTCACCCCGAGTAGGTTTTTTCACTTGTTGGACTAATATTTAAGACATCCGTGCGACAAAACACATGAAACATGCAACATACAATGGCAGATATCACTCCAAAGCAACATGATCAATGAACATCCAGTTAGTACTGCAGACGAGCCTTTATAGCGACACGTTTGAAAGTTCTTTCATAAATCCATGCAGAGTAGTGTAAATCACTGATTCTTGCTAGATAAGCAGATCTGACCCTGCCAGTAAAATAGTGACCCTTAAATGTTGAAGGTTTTTTTATGTTACAAAATTTTGTAGTCAGTTTCTCTGTAAGCAATAAAAATGTAAAATTCGTGGGCTCTACTCGTACACACCACTCGCATGTTTCCTGGTATAATTGATTTGGGCGTGTGCAATCTCTCGGATATCCTTCTTCTTATGAGGTGAAAATGAAACATTCCTCCTACTCCTACGAAGGCCTTCAGCTTAACCGGTTCCATGCTGATATTAGCGGCCGGCTCATCCCGATATCACGGGTGAGTGCTGATAGGCGAGATTGCTGGGAAGATATCGTGGATGTTCTGTTCGATCAAAACAGCTCCGGTTGTGTAAAGCGAACATCGCTTCCCGGAAAGCAGAAGATGCGGGTTCGAGTCCCGCCTGCCGCAAGAGTTTTGATCGCAACTAAACATCCTCCTAACAACTCCTACTTTCGACTATTGGTCTCGCGAGCGACTAATACACCTGCAGCATAAGCGACTCTTGGCAGTACGAAACGGTGGTGCATATTTAACGGTTAAGGATTTAACGATTCAGCGAAGTAGCGGCATTTTCGTTGAAAATTAGCTTAACGACTTAATGGAATTTTTAAAATTTCTTTCTCAACACCTTCATCATGTTTCCTCTTAGCTCTTAATATTACACCCTTCTGTTTAGATTTGTTCCTAAGCCACTTTTGAAGTCAGTAGTGTTCTGATGTCATTTTTCATGGCTTCTATGACGCATTTTAATTTTCTGAAATAATGCAATTTGGTGGTAAAAAAGTTCTTTGCCGAGCCTTCAGGCACCTCAGCGAATCCACTGAGGTTCTACTGGTCTGATCTCATCGTAAGATAAACCTTTCCGAATTTGACACTGTTTAGTCTAAAATACTTTTGCCCCACATGGAACAGTCGAGATGGAGAGAATGTTTTCGGCCCCGGACGTGTTTTAAAAGATTTGGGAAAAAGCTAATAACAGGAAATTGTGGAAAGTTATTTTTCCTGAACGTTGACGACTGTGTCGTACCTTTCGGCGGCGTGGGAACATGTGACACGATGTCGTGTCACAATCTCCACGCTGCAAAAAATCGATGGTCCTACGCACCAGAGGCACGCGAAAATTGTTCAATCGTCAATGTTAACATTCCACTGACAGGCTTTTAATTGTGGTGCAGGATAGCTTTTCAGCCATGATTGTTATGAGAGCTTTATTTTTCTTACGTTTCGGCGCAACCACCTCCTTCAGAAGCAGCAAACGATAGCTCTTATAAGAATTTTGGCTCAACAGGTTTACAACATCCTGCATCACAATTGATCGACATGCCAAGATTCGACGACAGTCGGACGTTTGGATGTTTTAATTTCAATTGTTTTTTTAAAATTAATTCTTACTGTACATATTTACCGGGCTGAAGCCCTTATCGAGACTGTAAATGCTCGTAGAGCAGTTTCGCACAGAACTAGGAAAGGGGATCAATCCCAGGATGTACCTGACCTAGCTTACATTTTTAGATTCTTGCTCGTGCTGGTTGGTCACTTTTCATGAAGAATTCTTCTTTGATTTGAAGAGAATTCACTTAGCAAATTACTACTATAGCCTGAATTGATAGATTACAAGTTGTAGTAAAAACTTAGACTAAGCTGGCGAAATTCGCCTTCTTAAAGCCATGAATATTATACAGCACAGATTTTATTAAACGTGGGAGCGTTATGGTCTCATATTTTTATTTTTTATTTTTATTTATTTCGTGGCGGGACTCACAGCAGAAATACACGCATACAATGGGATATAAACGAGCGAAACCATCTTCAAGGAATCAAAAACAAACAAATGAGGACAGAATAACCTAAAAAGTTCATTCCGAACGAGCAGTTGCTTTAATTGAGGGACAGACATACCAAGAAAATCTTCATTATGAGCGATAAAAAGGTTTAGCTCCCTAAGGCCCCTGTAAGTGAGGAAGTTAGACCTAACTTGCGACCTGCAACTGCGGTATATAATCTAAGTCTACCTGTTCATCGTAAGTGGTACTCCAAAAAACTCAACAGGATCTAGAGACACTTTCCTAGTGAGGATTTTGAACTACATGAATAGATCTGCCCTTTTCTTCTTCTCCTTAAACTGGGTATGCCGAGCAGCTTAGCGCGCGTGGAACTGTAAGGGATGTCTTCGTAACCCATTTTGTAGCACCTCAGGAACAACTTGCGTGTGTAGTTATTCCGAACACTTTCGAGGAGGTCGATATCCTTCTTTTGACAAGGGTTGAAAATCGAAGTACCAAACTCCATAATGGTCTTACGTAGTGCTTGTAGGCACGCAAGAGAGCGCCAGGATCATTCGTTTTTAGCACCTTGAATAAATTGTGCGTCCTGAAGATGGCTTTCTTAACAAGTGCATAATTTATATTGAAGGTAAAATCTTAAATTACTCGTTATAAGGAAGCCAAAGTCTTTAACGTCAGGAACCTGCTTCAAGTGCTACAATTCCTACAGTCCTACAATTCATGTGTCCTACAATTCCTCCTTCAGATTTTAGATTCTTTTCAAATCTTCGCATTCTGTTTGCAATAAACAACACCCCAATTTTAGCCTTGATCTGCCTGCTTGAATCATTCGTTGCGGAATCATTCTAAGAAGCGAGAGGCTGGACCACGTAAATATACCACCTTTTATTGACTATTATTGACAGCTTTACATTAAATACAACAAGCATAGTGTACATTTATTATACAAACTTCTACAATGCTTGGAAGATTGATTCGAAAGGCAAAATGTCTTCGAAAGAATTTTTTTTAAACAAATTCACTCGATGTAAGAAAAAAAGAGAGAAAAAATGTGGAGCCTTCGTTCTTCATTGAGATTCACCGAGACTCTTTCAACATTTAGGTTCTCCCAAACGGGAGCCTTAACGTCGTGTGTTAAGGGTGAAGGATAAGGGGCGGCACTAAGCACTTCCTTCTTGAGATGTGCCGTGAGTTTTACTCCCACGGTATATCTTCGAAGAAGGAAAAATTTGAGTGCGCTTTGGACCACATGATTAAATACCTGCGGTGACCAGGAGATGATGGATTGACAAATTTCGTATACTTTTTAGACAAATTTTATACCGGTTCCACAAGCCTCATGGGATGGAAGGTCTAGGGGGCCCAAACCAAGAGTCTGAGTAGCTCGCTTGAGTCGATGCTTCCTTCGACCGCGCTAGCAGGCTCACTAGCATCATGTGTTACTCACTGCTGCAGGTACATGGCGCGAAGACGCACAACGGGTATGCGGGAATGCGCCGTTGCCCTTACCGTAATCGCGGCAGCGAATCAGACACCGATTCAGCCACACGCAGGCAGGACTCACGATTGGCTGTCACGATTACGGGAGGAGCAACGGCCCGTTCCCGCACCCCTCGCTGCACGTTCCCGCACACCCGCTAGGCGTCTTCACGACATGTACCATACTATATATTTGGAATGAATTTCGGTAAAAATCCTAAACGTACGGAGTAAAATAGTTCACAGCATACTTCGCTGCTCATCCTAGCCATGAGGTCGTATAGTAAATTAAATACTTTTGCATTTTAGGGCATTAAACTCATCCGGGTACCGAATTCCAAGCGTAAGAAATCCTGAGAGAAACGTTGGGAAGAGATTCTACACGAAGTATACTCTTGTGGTTCGAGGGTACCTAGAAAAACTGAGACTCATTTCCAGCTATTGCTCTTCACTTCGCCGTTAACATGAACTTCTAGTTTAGTCCTGAATCCCTCTTGGAAGTAGGATTTTCGCATGGAGTTCTGGACTAATTCCGAATCCTGCTCACAAGTATGGTCTTGCAAGCAGCTTAGCTTTTCTAAGTGGTGGGATTGTAGCCTTTTATCCGAGAAATTCTCCCTCATAAGTGCTGCTTCAGACGCTCCACAAGGTGGGGCATGTAAAGGGGAAATAGGAAAGAAGTAGGCATTACGGATGGATGCTGGCTGCCTTGACGGTCCAGACTTCGCATTAAAAGTGCGGACCACCCTGGATTTACGGGATAGACTTTAATTATTAGGGCTTAACCTCACAGCCAAACCTTATGGGCAGCTGCAGTCGACTCTGAAAGGCAAATGCAGATGACTGTGAAGTGGATCCGAGTGCGGCTCATTCCACAGTCATTTGCCCAGATTAATGTGCGGGATTTTCTCGCCGGAAGCGCATCTCTGAAAAGCTTCCAACCGCTAATCCCCGCTACCTCTCTCTAGGAATGCTGCCTGAGGTGCGCTTCAGTCATTCTTCAGTGCAACAGAATGTGTTTCCGGGCGTGAAAACATATCGGATGGGGGTTTCTAATGAGACTCGGTTGAAATTTCAGCCGTGACCGGAATAAGGACTTTTTGAGTGTCAGTCACTTTATCTGCTCTAATGATCTCTCCACCATTGCTGATGTGCCTCGCTAGCACGAGTTGTTTCAATGATTCCCTTTTCTGTCTACTTCCCTAATTTCCATTCTTTAATTAATTAATTAATTAAGATCATAGGGCATAGACCATAGAGTGTAGAGTATGCAAACAAAGGAGTACAAAATGAACAAGCTAGCAATCTTCTGTCTGGATATAGCAACAATAATAAAAACCAACAACATAGAAATCGCTTTATTATACTCCTGGAGTTCAACTAGTAGTAGAACGCTCACAGGTTTGCGCAGACAACTTCTCCATGTCTTCGTATGTGGTTCACAAGCAACAAGCTGAATTCATTGAAAATCCTGTAGGTCAGAAATTCAGACTTTATTCCTGGCTTTGCAAGCGGAACTCGAAGATTAAGCATTCATCTAACGGTCCTCGTCAGCACATTCAAAAAAAATCAAATTTGATTTATGGAAACGCGGCTAGAAAGTACTTTGTATATCATGACAGGATCCGAGATTTTCTATTTTGATTTATTTTTAAGTGAAGGAAGACCAAAGCGAACAGAACCTTCCTGATCACGCAGTATCAAACTATAATCACTGAGAAACACCTCATCACAAGTTTTTTTTAGCGAAATTGTTCTGTACGATCTCTAAAATGTCGATGTCCCTCTTTAATGACTTCCTTCTATGAGTTATTATTGGGAGTTTCTGGAAAACTAATGGTGGTAGTGTGGAGCTGATTTCTACTTTTAATCAAATTAAATGACAGTAGCTTTAAAGTTCGTTTTGTTGATCTGGGTGACAGTAGCTTGATTGCCTGTTCCGGCGGAGTCTGCAGTAAGAATTTTTTTAGGGCATCAGTTTTGACTACGCACCAAAATCAACAAAAGTTGGTAGACAATATTCTCCATGTTCGACTGTCATGAAACCTGGGCATGTTTGAATTGTTTCAATACTTCTGTGCCACGCAGGTTTGATATGATGGGACGTTTACTTCGGCCTGACGTTTCGACAATTTCATTTTCAAAAGCCTGAAAGAAGTTCGAAGCCTAAGATCAGGCGCTCATCTCGGCAAAGACTTAGGCTTCCAACTCAGCCAGTTTCAACGAATTCCTAATAGCGTCAAGGTGAATCCTACTGAAGCAAACCGAACAACCAGCACTGAGTGAAGGCTCAGATATTGGACTACCATAGAGCAAATGAGACCTACCAAGTACAAATCTGCAGTGATGTTAAGCTATAGAAGTACTTGTTCTTGGTCTCCCACACAACGGAATGAACGGCAGAAATTCACTGGTGATCGAAATGCACTCGTTTCGGTTGTTCATTGTTGGGTTCCGTTCTCGAATCCAAAAAGCCTCTAAAGTCTTTCTGGCTCCAATCTCACTTTCACACACCAACACAGTGCAGTTTATACTAAAGTCGTCTCCACCGTGGGCTTCTTCTCGATGTTTACCGAGTGGGGTTAGTAAGTTTCGCTTCTGCTTACCAGCTAGATGTTCCCTGATGCGAACACTTAGTGCTCTCCCTGTTTCACCTATGTATAGCTCGCCACAGGTTAAACGCAGTAGTCAGAAGTTGGCAAACAACGCCATTCTGCGCAAGTCTCACTCCTTCCATTCATTCCGTTGTGTGGGATATGAGACCAAGACCAAATACTTCTATAGCCTAACCTCACTGCAGATTTGTACTTGGTAGGTCTCACTTGCTCTATGGTAGTCCAATAACTGGGCTTTCACTCCGTGCTATTGGAACAATGGTGGGTTTGGTTCGCTTCAGTAGGATTCACCTTGGCGCTCTTAGGAATTCGTTGAAACTGGCTGAGTTGGAAGCATAAGCCTTTGCCGAGATGAGTGCCTGATCTTAGGCTTCGAACTTCTTTCAGGCTTTTGAAAACGACGAAATTGTAGACACGTCAGGCCGAAGTAAACGCTCCATTATATCAAACCTGCGTGGCACAGAAGTATTGAAACAGTTGATAGACAATGTTTGCCAAATCGCACTGTATACCATACATTTTTTGAAAGAGAATTATGCCTCTGCTGACTATCCCACAGTTCAGGTAATCCGACGGTATACGCATTTACGAGGATTATACAGTATTCGGCACGTAGTACCTAGTGCAGTAGGAGACACCGGCTAAAGGCCATCCAAGCCTCCCATCCCACCAAGGTAGCTGAATGGCACCATGCCCGCCTGAGAGGGATAAAACACTTGTTTAGTTATGTTAGGTCGTTGCGTATGAAATGGCTGATTTTGCTACTTCAATTTTTTTGGTGGCTAAAAATGTCTAAAAATGTTTCCTTTTCAAGCAATGTTTATAGCTTCTAAAAGCGCATAATCTCCGCTTTCTTACCATTTATAGATTTTGTGATATAACTGTTTCTTCGCAAGTTTTTGAGATCGTTTTTACAGTATGAATCAATGTAGTATTTGGGTGTTCTACTACTGTAAATGGTAAAGTGGACACAATGCCGCGGCTGCAGCTCGTAACATCAGCGCTGCATTCGGGGAGGATTTCGCTAAGGAACGCACTGGTTCGAAAGGTTTCGATCTGAAGACGAAATCCTCGAAGATGAAGTCCGAGTATGTAGCCATTACTCCTTGACGACGGCCAATTCAAAGCCATGGTGGAAACGGATCCGCGTCAAGCTTTGAGAGAGCCAGCACAGCATTTCGGAGTTGACGGCAGCACTTTCAGTCGCCACTTAAATGCGATCGGAAAAGTGAAGGAATTGGATAAATGGGTCCACCGCGAACTGTCCGCCGATCATATGCTGAAACGCCACGACACGACACCGTGTTTCGATGAGGCTGAGCAATCTCAGAGAGCCTTTTTTGGACAGGACCGTGACATGCGACGAAATGTGGATCCTCTATGTCAATCATCGTCGCTCTGCACGATGGCAGGACAACAATTAGAGTCCAAAGAAGATGTTGAAAGCAACTCTCCATCAAAATAGGGCGATGGTGACCGAATGGTGGACAATGGCTAGCGTAGTCCATTACAATTTCTCGAGGACTGGATAGACATCACAGCGTAGAAGTGCTGTGCCGAATTTGGAGTGACGCACCACAAGTTGATTGAAAAACAGCCGGCTTTGGTCAATCGAAGAGGCCCAATCCTACCGCACGGCAACGCGCGTCCCACGTTTCAAAAATTGTTGTCCAGAAACTGGATGAATTGGGATACGAAACTCTGCCAGCATATTTACCAGATCTGTTCCCAACCGATTTACATTTTTTAAGCATTTTGATCGTCCTGTGAAGGATTTAGAAAGTTTCGGCTGCAAAAAATCGATCCTTGACTGCTGTTGGAATCAGAAAGGATGTATGAGATAGTCTCTCCCGCCAAACAAGGAAGCAGCAATGTGGTGGAAAAATATGATTTAGTAAAAAGTGAAATGTGACAATTAAGGATTAAGGATTAAGGACGGCGTTACTCAATCCCTTTTAGGATGAGCCAGCGCATTCTACTTCTACGGGATGTCGTGGAGGCGGGATGAACGCGTATTTGGCCTGACTTGCGGTGGCCAGCCGATGAACAAGTCAGCGCTTTATCCTTCCCAGACACGTCTGGTACCAATTCAACGACCCCGGAGGAATGAAAGGCTTGGTTGGCCTGGGCGGAAAATCTGAACCAGGAACCTGGTATCGGGTGTACGCGACCGTGGCGCCTCTTCCGACTGCGCTACATGCGCCCGAAAAGTGACAGTTACTATTGAGAAAATAAGAATGTTGGCAGAGGACAAAAAGCCAAGCACGTGATATTGGTATACTTCGTATATGAAGAAAATATCATAAATACGAAATTCAAGAGAAAAGGAAACAATGCATGATTCTTTATAGACAATGGCAGGGATGTGGAGTGCAGAAAGCAAGTCTATTTTTTCAACCGTCTCCGAAGAACATAGGCGTTGGGCGCTTCAAAGTCTACCAGACTATATTTGCTTCCAGCAAGCTCAACGATAGAACATGGAATTGAAAACATTTTCTTGATTTCTCCACCTTATCTTGGGATAATGGAGGAACTATGTAGTTATTACTTATTTGGTGATCGCAGAATCGCTCAGTACTTACTATTTCACCTCATTAGCTCTCAAATTCGACTTTTCCTTAAAGGTTTTAAAGCGGACGATTAGATCGGGAAATCGTGTCTAGAAAAAACTTTTGCAGTTAAAAATGTTGCGAGTCGATGTCAATTTCATGAAATAAGCAAGTGAAGCATTTATGATGAGCTATCAAAAAAAACTTCATTATAGGAACAATTCCATAAAGAAACTGGAGGATGCTAGCGATACGTCATTCATTTCCTATGAGCACCTGCGCCTGAAACTATTCCTATATCGGAATCGCTATAGTATTCATGGGATTAGAAGAGCACCCTCAAGGCAGAATTTTTATTAATATCTTTTGAACGTTTTCATTTTTTGATATTTTGTGCATATCCTACAAACATGGGAAGAATACTCCAATACTGAAGTGAAGTTCGTCTTATGCAAAGCTAATGAAAATAGAGCTGTAGATTATTTCAAACGAATCGCAAACATCTTGAACAGCTTTACTAACGGCAATGTACATACTACTTTACTTTGATACTTTGATGGTCCTTTTATCGGCTGGAGGTCTTTTCAGCGGAGACCACAACTCTTCCAGACCGCTCAATCTCTGGCTGCTTGCATCCAGTGAGGCAGACTCCGCTCTCTGAAAGATCTTGAGAACGAGTCTGCCCATCGCGTCCCAGTGGCCTGTTATGGCCTCCCGGGAGCCATTCTGTGACATGAAGACTCCATCAATCGTCACTTCGTCGAAGCAGGTGTCCGGCACAGCGATATTTGGACCTCTTCATGTACTGCCGCGGGTCTGCTAATTGCGACTTCTCCCATAGTCATAGTGTTCGTTCAGGACTTACACGAACAAGTACGACCAACGCGCTGGAGGGTGTCATGGTGTTCTCTTGACACCCCACGATTAGAAAAAAATGTGGTTAGAAAATTTTAACGCCTTGTGTAGAAAAATAGAACCAAGAACCTTTGCAGAATGGAGCAGCCGCTTCTTGAATTAAAAGACTGCTAAATGAGGCATTATCCGGGTTCAGTTGTGAATAATTCGGCGTCTTTCTTTTTTCATTTTCCTTCATTTTTCGTTTTTTCCCGGTTTTGTCTTTATTTACCAAATCCAATCAATAGCACCTTTGTTAACGGAGTCTCCATTACTCCTTCATTTTTCGTTTTTTCCCGGTTTTGTCTTTATTTACCAAATCCAATCAATAGCACCTTTGTTAACGGAGTCTCCATTACTCACAAGTGCCACATTATAACCTCACCTAAACGTAGAAGCACATAATGTACCCGGAGCTTACATGACGTACATATCCACTTCAGGAGACGAAGTCGGTGGTGAGAAGTTAATAAAGAGGACGAAAATCTGTGAAGTTTTTCATTTTTTTTCAAAAATTCGAAAACCATGTGGTGTCATAATGCCTTCAAAAATATTCCTCGAAATCGTGCCACTGTGAAGCGAAATTTGACGTTCCAACTGTTCGTGGTAGAGATGTTGAGAATGAATATGCCGTTTTGTTTTGTCGCTCACATGTTCTAATCTCTATTCGTTTCGTTTTCCGCAAGTGCTTACCTCCTTCAATTTAATATAAGTACAAAAATTAATATATGCGTACATATAATAATAAAATATATACAGAGTGGCTACAAAGTTAGTCCAAAGTTTTCCAAGTGGCTTCTAAGAGCAGATTGCCGTTTCAAGGAGATGTTATATGAATTCATGGCCATCAAACAGTGTTTGTTCGTGTTGGCAAGCTTGGGCCACTAATTGGTGCTATTCTAAAGTGAACAAGGTCCGCAAAGTAAGCTCAAGAGGAATGGAATGTGAAGATTGGTTAGCGAGGAGGCTGGCTGTCCTTTTGTAGGCAAATTTCACCCCCCCCCCCCAAGGCCTATTATGGTGGCCACCCATGCGACGAACGTCCAGTCCAATCATCGTCGGTCAGTAGAAATTTATTCCAACATTACATACATTTGATAGGGTGGCTCGGACGTCTGTTCAGATGTCGACAAATTCCACAATAGCCGAATCAACGCTGAACCAGTTATGCGCCCATCTTCTCGACGAGCCACCATCGCGCACCTCGAGGGCTTCAATCAGTTGAAATTGCAAGAAGGCTCCACAACAGTGACTGAAGTGAGGTGCTGTAGAAACGAAGAGACACCGTCATCCGCTTCCAAAAATGGGCAGACCTCAGGCCGTCAACATATGTACCTCGCATCCGCAAGATAATCAAGAAAAAGAAGCAGATGAATGACGAGGTTAGCCTGAACAAAATTGCATTCGACTTACATATCTCACGGCGAAGCGTTCCGAACCTAGTCGGACAAGAGCTAGGGATTATCGGCTAGTTCGTGGACACACTGAAACCCTCACTGAAACAGCAAAGAGGATAGGCTTGAAGAAATGCAAAAAAACTCGACCTCATTCGTAAAGGATCCCGATCAAGCGTCGTTCGTACTAGCGAAAAATTTTCACTATTTTACTTGCCTATAAAAGTCAAAATCACCAACGACTCTTGTCGTTGACGGAGAAAAGACTTCGAGTACGCGAAGGAGCTCTGTTTCCGAAGTATGTGATAGCCTGGGCTGGAATAATGTCTGAAGGCACGACGTCCCTTGTTCTCGTGGGCAAAAATATCTAAGTCAACTCCGAGATGTGCCAGGCTGTTGTACTAAAAGGCTTCTGATTCCGTGAGCAAACGTTCTCCAGGAGGAAGGTTTGCTCTTCAGCATGACTGGGCGCCAGCACATCAGTCGAACTCGACAATCGCATTCTGTGAGCAGAATTTTCCTAGGTCTTTGGCAAGGACGTGTGACCCTCAATCTCGCCGGACCTCTACTACTCAGTCTGTAGTCATTTAAATTAAAGGGTCTCTTAGAACTCCCACCAAAGATAGGACAGTTTGAAGGAAGCCCAACCTGGAGAATGGCATAATATCGACTACCTGCGGCTCACAGCAGAAGCTGTCATCAAGCGACCTGAAGCCTGCATTCGTGCAAAAGGAGGTCGTTTTAAACATTACACTGACAGAGTGACCTGTCGTGATTTAATGCTTCATCAGTAAAAATAATATTAAAATATCTGTTATTGTTTTTTAGTTATGACGAAAAAGTCAACCGACTACGTTTTATGGCTACCCTGTATATAAGTAGCACATAATTATCTAATCATGATTTTCAAGTTGATAAATGGATTGCTTGACCTGCCCATTAAGGAATCTTACTTCTTTTCTTTTTCTAGTAGAGGTATGCAGTGGAAGGTTCAGTTTCCTAAGCGATAAGCAAAATAGATAAGCATTCTTCATTTGCAGAGCTGACGCAGAATTTGATATTGTCAAAAAATACATTATTAAACTCACTGTATAAGTTAAGAAGACGTACAGACCGTTAAAGGGGCGAGGGGCGCGTCTTAGCCGTCTGAGCCTATCGTTTTCTATTCCTCATCATGTTGTTTTCTCATACTTATTCCTGCTTTCTTAAGTTTTCTTATTAGTTTGCTTGCTTTGTTGTATGGATTTTCATGTATACAAAATAGTAAGAAACAAATAGATAAAAATTAATTTAAGCTAATAAGCGTCAGTGACTAAGTTCCGCTTAACCTTCCGTAACTTTCAATGGTCCTAATGAGCTCTCTCATAAAAAGATGCTCTAAACTTTCTTGTTTTGTCTTTTTACAGGCCGACCCCAGTGGAAGTTATTCAGAAGCAAGCTAGCCAACATAGAGACAGAAAGTCTCGATTTTTCTTTTTTCTCGAAGATATCTGGTGCGAGATTCACCATCCGCTTGGCGACCGGTAACGGTGAAAAATACCGGCAAACCTAATGCTGATGATGTAGGCATCAGGGGTTTGGCGATACTTTTCATCGTTACTGGCTGGTAAGCGGTTGATGATTCTGGCCACTGGTGCTCTTCACGAAACGAGGTGCTATTTTGATAGGAGTTTGTTTTGATTTTTGAAGTTGGGTTGCTTATTTTTCGAGTTTTCCTCCTATTGTTCTTTTGTTGATGAATATCATTTTTCCTCTTGGAGTTGCAATTAACACAATCGCTAATCGGCTCTATACAACAGGGTTCAAATATTACCTTTTTCATTTCGTTATTTATTACCAGATTAATCGTCTCTTCTGCCACAATATTATTTATTTATTTTATTTATTTATGCCCTTCGATCGGCATTCCTGATCACCCATTGCTTTCGATAGAGTTTTTATGTGTGATTTGTTGCAGTGCAAGGTGACCAATTTTATAGTCTAAAATTAATGCAGCCTCGGTAGAGATTTGAAAGCGACGCTTGAGTTCGAAAGTTGGATGTAGAGCAGTTTTAAGTCATACTTATGAATTATAACGTCACTTTTATGTTAACCGGTCTAGTCGTTGGACGTAAAATTTTGTTTTTCTGGATAAGAGTACATACTTAGCTCTATGAGCGCGTGTAGCGCAGTCGGAGGAGACGCCAACTGTCGCGTGTACTCGATACCAGGTTCCTGGTTCGGATTTCCCGCCCAGGCTAACCAAGCCTTCCATCCCTCCGCGGTCGGTGAATTGGTACCAGACTTGTCTGGGAAGGATAGAGCCCTGACCTGTTCATCGGCAGGCCACCGCAAGTCATTGTATGGCCGAATACGCGTTCAAATCGCCTCCACGACATCCCGTAGAAGTAGATTGCGTGGCGCATCCCAAAAGGAATTGAATAACGCCGTCCTTTATCCTTTATCCTTACATAGCTCTATTATCAATACAGAAGGAAATCAGGGTCACTCTTCAGGGTCAATGTAATCCGTAAAACGTCGCAGAAATATGGCGTTGAATTTCGGGTACATCTGGCACAATCGAGCCGTCTCTTATTCGTGACCAAAAAAATCGAAGGGCTTCTGACAGCTGGAAGATTGCGTTCACATTTCCTTATTGAACACAAAGAACCCATGTGCGATCCCTTGACAATGTACTCCTGAGGGACTCACCACGGATACCGAGAGTGTATTTCCTTTCAAAACAAACGTATAGACATAGAAATGCTGTTCTGTTTCAAATGTAAGGACTCCCTGGATTACGTCGTGCACTCGACCTTGAGTGCTGTTTGTCCTAGCGTAGCATTTTCTAAATTCGCACAGTTTGTCGAATCTGTGACGAATTTAAAAGAAACTATGAGTTTTGTGGCCTCTTTGCCCTCGTGCAAATTCAAGGCTGAAATGAAGTAGATCTACGAAGAATTTTAGAATTAAGCCTCTCATAACGGACGATATCGCTAGGGGAAGCTAACTGAGGTTATACATATAAAACATAGGCGCGATTACTAAAAAACCATACGTAACCACAACAGATGCTAGCAAACTTTCCTTAAAATGAATGAACTAATTTATAATTTGGGCGCGTGTAGCAGGAGGCGCCGACTGTCGCGTGCACCCAATACCAGGTTCCTGGTTCGGATTTCCCGACTAGGCCAACCAAGCCTTCCATCCCTCCGGGGTCGGTGAATTGGTACCCTACTTGTCCGGGAAGGATATAACGCTGATTTGTTCATCGGCTGGCCACCGCAAGTCATTGTATGGCCAAATACGCATTCAAATCGCCTCCGCGACATCCCGTAGAAGTAGAATGCGTGGCGCATCCCAAAAGGCATTGACTAACGCCGTCCTTTATCCTTCTTATCTTTATCCTTAATGTATAATTTAATTTGCAACCTTTAGCTTTAAGTGATCATAACTTCGCACTGTGCTAGCCATTTTATTTACGCTAAAATCCACCGCGCCTTGAATAGTTCTGCTGGAATATTCTATCGGTAATAGTTCTCGATTGTGAATAGTTGAGCAATTTCTTACTGCATATGAACTGTCGGAATTAATTTTGTAACCTCTGCCTTTTTAGAGAACTCCTCTCTTACTGCACATCAAGCACCACTCTCTCTCCCTTCTCTACCACGTTGTCGGAGCATTCTTCGCTTCGTATGATTTTCCACGTGCATTTTGGGTCTGGGCCAGGGGTGCACACAAAATTCTATGCGTTAAATTTTTTAACGACATTTTTTAACGGAAACCTTCGTTAAATTTTCGGTAAATTGTTAAATTTCGTTAAAAAATACAATTAGCTGCAAACCAATATTTCAATTGAAAGGATCAAGAAAAACATTATATTACATTTCATTACATTTCAACTTGAAGAGGTCAACAGCTGAAGTTCAAGAATTGGAGTGTAAAACTGCAATGTAAAATAAACAAAAACAAATAACAACATCAACAAACTTACTTACTTTGATACTTTGATGGTCCATTTGTCGGCTGGAGGTCTTCTCAGGGGGACCACAACTAGCTCCGAGCTTCGTAGGCCTTCTTGCCATTGCTGACGAAGGCTTCCCCTCAGAAGACATCTCTCCAGTGCACGATGCGTAGTTTGCATTGCTCTGGCGATTGTCTTGTTGTCGGGCCAGGATTCCGTCGCGTAACACATCGCAGGCAGTACAGAGGCGTTGAATATCGAGGCCCTGAGGCCGGCATCCTTGACCTGATCGGTGACTTCGCGAATCGAACTGAAAGCTGCCAATCCTGCGCGTCTCCTGCGGGCGATTTCAGGAGCGAGGTCGTTATCCATGTTCAGCTCTCTTCCCAGATAGACGTAGGGGTCGACCTGTTGCAGAGCGACTCCGTTTAACCTTACGAGTCCCGTGTCACACCACTGGTTGACCATAAATTGCGTTTTGGACATATTCATGTCCAATCCAATTTTCATACTTGCCACATTGAGCTCGTTCAGCATTTCCTCGACTTCTGCCGTGCTGGTAAAGATGAGAACAATATCGTCGGCGAAGCGAAGGTTGCTGATCCGTTTACCGTCGACAAGGTAGCCTTTATCGTCCCAGTTCAAGTCCTTCATGGCATCCTGGAGTGCCGCTTTGAATAGCTTAGGAGAAATCGTGTCTCCCTGCCGTACTCCTTTCCCGATAGGAATCTTATGCTTTCGATCGAACAGCTGGATGGTGGTCGATGTGTTCGAGAAGCACTCGACGAGAAGTCGGGTGTAGGGCGATGTTATACCAGCGTGCACAAGTGCGTTCAAAACAGCGTTGATTTCCACAGAGTCGAACGCTTTCCGGTAATCCACGAAGACAAGGACAAGTGGGAGGTGGTATTCGCGGCTCCTCTCGATGTGCTGTGAGACAGTCTGAATATGGTCCATGCAGGAGAAATCCTTGCGAAACCCTGCTTGCTCCACTGGCTGATACTCATCCAAGCAACGCTCCATGCGGTTAAGCAGTATCTTGGTGAAGATCTTGCACACAACCGAAAGAAGACTGATGGGTCGATAGTTGTTGATATCCTCCTGCTGACCTTTTTTGAAGATTAAAACTGTTTTCGACTCCTTCCATGAGTCCGGAATCCTACCATGTCGAAGGTAGTGGTTGAAGTGCTTGGCAAGAAGTGAGCAGAGGGCACTGCCACCCGCACGAAGGAGATCAGCAGAAATGCCGTCCGGTCCGGGAGCAGTGCCCAACTTCATCCTTCTGATGGCATGAGCAACTTCTGATTCCAGAATGGGAGGTACTTCCTCAGCTGGTGGCATCAAGCATTTCGGGACAGTGATGGAAGAACGGAACAGATCTGTGTAGAAATCTTGAACGATGGCCTCCATCGCTCTTCGAGACGTTTGCATTGTTCCATCCTTATCCACGAGGGCTGACATTATTGCCTTCTGATCGCAGAGATCTCGTTTGCAGCGCTTTATGCTTGAACCTTTCCCAGCCGCTTCTAACAGCTTCAATCCTCTGTAGGCTTGAATGGACTCCTTCACTGCAATTCGACAGCCCTTCGAGATGGTGACTTTTCCCAGATGGGAAGCATTAGGATTCAGTTTAACAGCTCTTTTTTGCTCCAAGAGCTTAATCGCAAGTGCGTTGAGTCTTGAAGCATACGGTGATGTGGCTTCGCGAGAGCTGCTAGCACATTTCAACAGTCCTTTGGAGAGAAGGTCGTAGTCTTCCGATGGATCTTCAAGAAGTTTCCAATCATACGACTTTATTGCATATTCCAACTCCTCAGACTTGAATGTGGGGATCCTCACCGGTGCCGGTTTATGAGTGTCACGCTTGAACATCCTCTTTTTGAGAGTCAGCTTCGCACGGACAAGACGGGGATCCGAGCCGGTGTCAAATGAAGGCAGCACGGAGACGTCGAACAGACTCCAGCGTCTGTTCGTAAGAACATGGTCGATCTCCGAACGTGTTTCTCTATTTGGGCTTTCCCAGGTCCATCGTCGGTTTGAAGGCTTCTTAAACATAGAATTTCCATGGTAGAGACGGCACGCGGATAGGAAGTCTATCAGGCGCTCTCCTTTTCGTTCCTTGAGGAAGTTCCATGTGGTCCTAGCCTCCATTCATCGTGATCATTCGTACCGACGATAGCGTTAAAATCACCAACGACAACTTTGTAGAAGCTCTTCTCGTCGTTGACAGTCCTTTCGAACAGCTTGTAGAATTTCTACTTTTGTTCGTCTGTGGCCGCAGATGTTGGAGCATATCCATTTATGATGGAGATCGTTCCTTGATCTTTGGTTTCCAGACGAAGAACATCTACTCGCGGTCTGATGATTTTGTAATAGTCTACTAGGTGGTGCACTGTCGAATTGACGAGGAATCCAACTCAGCCAATATTCTTTCTGTCCACCTTTGCTCCGATAATGAGAAGCTCGTTGTGGTCGGTTCTTCTTATGGTCTCCGTTCTGTCTTTCGTTTCCTGCAGGGCGATAATGTCGTATTTGATGTTGCGGCTTCTGTAAAGCAGTGTCCGAAGATCCTGCTCAGATGCGATCGAACGACAGTTATAAGTGCAGACGAATAGGCAGTTTCCGCGCCGTGGTGGGAGGGAGTTTCCGGTAGTCCGATTCCAATGACGTCCTTGTAGTTTAACTCCGAGATTAGATGGCCCCTTGCCGGAGGTGGATGCAACCGACGTCGTAGAAGTCCACCTCCGGCGCGCGGAGGACTGGGGCGCGGGTTTAGTTGTTTGAGCCATGGCGGTGGTCTGGTT
>OX375868.1:81751290-81828569 GCA_947359475.1 Heligmosomoides polygyrus bakeri
ATCTCGTTTGCAGCGCTTTATGCTTGAACCTTTCCCAGCCGCTTCTAACAGCTTCAATCCTCTGTAGGCTTGAATGGACTCCTTCACTGCAATTCGACAGCCCTTCGAGATGGTGACTTTTCCCAGATGGGAAGCATTAGGATTCAGTTTAACAGCTCTTTTTTGCTCCAAGAGCTTAATCGCAAGTGCGTTGAGTCTTGAAGCATACGGTGATGTGGCTTCGCGAGAGCTGCTAGCACATTTCAACAGTCCTTTGGAGATAAGGTCGTAGTCTTCCGATGGATCTTCAAGAAGTTTCCAATCATACGACTTTATTGCATATTCCAACTCCTCAGACTTGAATGTGGGGATCCTCACCGGTGCCGGTTTATGAGTGTCACGCTTGAACATCCTCTTTTTGAGAGTCAGCTTCGCACGGACAAGACGGGGATCCGAGCCGGTGTCAAATGAAGGCAGCACGGAGACGTCGAACAGACTCCAGCGTCTGTTCGTAAGAACATGGTCGATCTCCGAACGTGTTTCTCTATTTGGGCTTTCCCAGGTCCATCGTCGGTTTGAAGGCTTCTTAAACATAGAATTTCCATGGTAGAGACGGCACGCGGATAGGAAGTCTATCAGGCGCTCTCCTTTTCGTTCCTTGAGGAAGTTCCATGTGGTCCTAGCCTCCATTCATCGTGATCATTCGTACCGACGATAGCGTTAAAATCACCAACGACAACTTTGTAGAAGCTCTTCTCGTCGTTGACAGTCCTTTCGAACAGCTTGTAGAATTTCTACTTTTGTTCGTCTGTGGCCGCAGATGTTGGAGCATATCCATTTATGATGGAGATCGTTCCTTGATCTTTGGTTTCCAGACGAAGAACATCTACTCGCGGTCTGATGATTTTGTAATAGTCTACTAGGTGGTGCACTGTCGAATTGACGAGGAATCCAACTCAGCCAATATTCTTTCTGTCCACCTTTGCTCCGATAATGAGAAGCTCGTTGTGGTCGGTTCTTCTTATGGTCTCCGTTCTGTCTTTCGTTTCCTGCAGGGCGATAATGTCGTATTTGATGTTGCGGCTTCTGTAAAGCAGTGTCCGAAGATCCTGCTCAGATGCGATCGAACGACAGTTATAAGTGCAGACGAATAGGCAGTTTCCGCGCCGTGGTGGGAGGGAGTTTCCGGTAGTCCGATTCCAATGACGTCCTTGTAGTTTAACTCCGAGATTAGATGGCCCCTTGCCGGAGGTGGATGCAACCGACGTCGTAGAAGTCCACCTCCGGCGCGCGGAGGACTGGGGCGCGGGTTTAGTTGTTTGAGCCATGGCGGTGGTCTGGTTACTCACATGTTCCTGGCCAAGAATACATGAGAGCCGCCCATACACGACAAAGCATCGTGTACTGCGACCATTGGAACAATGCAAACGTCTCGAAGAGCGATGGAGGCCATCGTTCAAGATTTCTACACAGATCTGTTCCGTTCTTCCATCACTGTCCCGAAATGCTTGATGCCACCAGCTGAGGAAGTACCTCCCATTCTGGAATCAGAAGTTGCTCATGCCATCAGAAGGATGAAGTTGGGCACTGCTCCCGGACCGGACGGCATTTCTGCTGATCTCCTTCGTGCGGGTGGCAGTGCCCTCTGCTCACTTCTTGCCAAGCACTTCAACCACTACCTTCGACATGGTAGGATTCCGGACTCATGGAAGGAGTCGAAAACAGTTTTAATCTTCAAAAAAGGTCAGCAGGAGGATATCAACAACTATCGACCCATCAGTCTTCTTTCGGTTGTGTGCAAGATCTTCACCAAGATACTGCTTAACCGCATGGAGCGTTGCTTGGATGAGTATCAGCCAGTGGAGCAAGCAGGGTTTCGCAAGGATTTCTCCTGCATGGACCATATTCAGACTGTCTCACAGCACATCGAGAGGAGCCGCGAATACCACCTCCCACTTGTCCTTGTCTTCGTGGATTACCGGAAAGCGTTCGACTCTGTGGAAATCAACGCTGTTTTGAACGCACTTGTGCACGCTGGTATAACATCGCCCTACACCCGACTTCTCGTCGAGTGCTTCTCGAACACATCGACCACCATCCAGCTGTTCGATCGAAAGCATAAGATTCCTATCGGGAAAGGAGTACGGCAGGGAGACACGATTTCTCCTAAGCTATTCAAAGCGGCACTCCACGATGCCATGAAGGACTTGAACTGGGACGATAAAGGCTACCTTGTCGACGGTAAACGGATCAGCAACCTTCGCTTCGCCGACGATATTGTTCTCATCTTTACCAGCACGGCAGAAGTCGAGGAAATGCTGAACGAGCTCAATGTGGCAAGTATGAAAATTGGATTGGACATGAATATGTCCAAAACGCAATTTATGGTCAACCAGTGGTGTGACACGGGACTCGTAAGGTTAAACGGAGTCGCTCTGCAACAGGTCGACTCCTACGTCTATCTGGGAAGAGAGCTGAACATGGATAACGACCTCGCTCCTGAAATCGCCCGCAGAAGACGCGCAGGATGGGCAGCCTTCAGTTCGATTCGCGAAGTCACCGATCAGGTCAAGGATGCCGGCCTCAGGGCCTCGATATTCAACGCCTCTGTACTGCCTGCGATGTGTTACGCGACGGAATCCTGGCCCGACAACAAGACAATCGCCAGAGCAATGCAAACTACGCATCGTGCACTGGAGAGATGTCTTCTGAGGGCAAGCCTTCGTCAGCAATGGCAAGAAGGCCTACGAAGCTCGGAGCTACGGGAGAAGTCGCAATTAGCAGACCCGTTACAGTACATGAAGAAGTCCAAATATCGCTGTGCCGGACACCTGCTTCGACGAAAAGACGATAGATGGAGCCATCGTGTCACAGAATGGCTCCGAGAGACCATAAGAGACCACTGGGACGACCGCCAACGCGATGGGCAGGCTCACTCTCAAGATCTTTCAGAGAGCGGAGTCTGCCTCACTGGATGCAAGCAGCCAGAGATCGAGCGGTCTGGAAGAGTTGTGGTCCCCCTGAGAAGACCTCCAGCCGACAAAAGGACCATCAAAGTATAAAAGTAAGTAAGTTTGTGGATGTTGGATTGTTTATTTTACATTGCAGTTTTACACTCCAATCCTTGAACTTCGGCTGTTGACCTCTTCAAGTTGAAATGTAATGAAATGTAATATAATGTTTTTCTTAATCCTTTCAATTGAAATATTGGTTTGCAGCTAATTGTATTTTTAACGAAATTTAAGGATTTACCGGAAATTTAACGAAAATTTCCGTTAAAGATGTCGTTAAAAAATTGAACGCATAGAATTTTGTGTGCACCCCTGGCCCAGACCCAAAATGCACGTGGAAAATCATACGAAGCGAAGAATGCTCCGACAACGTGGTAGAGAAGGGAGAGAGAGTGGTGCTTGATGTGCAGTAAGAGAGGAGTTCTCTAAAAAGCCAGAGGTTACAAAATTAGTTCCGACAGTTCATACGCAGTAAGAAATTGCTCAACTATTCACAATCGAGAACTATTACCGACAGATTATTCCAGCAGAACTATTCAAGGCGTGGTGGATTTTACCGTAAATAAAATGGCTAGCACATTGCGAAGTAACGTTCAGGAAAAGTAGCCTTCTAATTTTTGATATTAGCGTTTTTCTAAAATCGTTTAAAAACATTCACTTCCTCTCTACTGTTCCAGGTGACGAGCAAAAGTATTCAAAAGAGCAAAAGCAAAAGATAAGCAACGCAAGGTGGGGATAGGCATATCTTACAAGGAGATTAGACGAGTATATTTGAGGATTCGTTGACATGCTGAGGACTCGGCGAAAAAATTCTACTCCAAAATGCATTAAAGGATTGGGATAAAGGACGGTGTTACTCAATCCCTTTTGTGGAATGTGCCTCACATTCAAATTCTGCGGGATATCGTGGAGACGGTTTGAAGGCTTATTTGGCGATAAAATGACTTGCTGTGGCCAGCCGATGAAGAAGTCAGCGCTTTATCCTTGCCAGACATGTCTGGTAGCACTTCACCGACCCCATAGCGATCGAAGGCTTGATTAGACTGGACGGGAAATCCTGAAAAAAAAGGTTCAGAAACCTGTTATAGGGTGCACACGACAGCCCGCACCTTCTCCGACTGCACAACACGCACCCCCAAAATGCTTTATTTCCAAAAGTTCAAAACAAATTCATGAAAACACTAAAATATTCTTGCTGATTTCAATAGATTTTTCAGGAACAGCGCTAATCGTGAGGGTGAGACCTGCAATATTAGAGAACACTACGGATAATTGTGATAAATTCACTGGGAATGAAGTCCGTTAAAAATTTCGTTAAATATATGAAAATTTCCGTTAAGTCGTTAAGCCAAATTTTAACGAAAAATGCCGTTAATTCGTTGAATTCGTTAAATCGTTAACCGTTAAATGTGCACGCCTGGTCCGGGCGCGTGTAGCGCAGTCGGAGGAGGCGCTGACGGTCGCGTACACCCGATACCAGGTTCCTTGTTCGGATTTTCCGCCTAGGCCAACTAAGCCTTCCATCCCTCCGGGGTCGGTGAATTGGTACCAGACATGTCTGGGAAGAAAAAAGCGCTGACTTGTTCATCGCCTGGCCACCGCAAGTCATTGTATGGCCAAATACGCATTCAACTTGGCTCCACGACATCACGCAGAAGTAGAATGCTTAGCGCATCCCGAAAGGAATTGAACAACACCATTCTCTGTCTCTTATCTTTTATTTTAGGTCCGATTTTAAGTCAACTCAGATCACTTTCTTTATATGGTAGCGCCTTAAGGTTATACTAAGGGGTTATACTTAAGGTTAAACTTGGTATTGGTGTATTGCCACGGATCTCCCTCGATAGAGAGCCTTCAGGCTCTCTTGTTAAGAGGGATCTCGGGCCGCTTGTCGCAGGGCCACGTGGCGCGTCCCCGGGTGGTGGATAGGGGAATTAAACGCGAACCAAATGCGACCGTGTACTGCCCAGAGACGCAGGTGGGATGCAGGGGATGGACTCCTTGCTCCTGCTGTGTCGGGTCGACGCGTTCCTTGTGCGTGGGAGCAGCATGTTCGTGCACAGTGTGCGCGGATGTGTCCGTGACTGCGCGGATTGTAACTGTGTCGGCTCGGCCAAAAGCTTGCACTCGGTAGACTGGGAGTACATCGTAAGGCGATTCGAGGCCGCCTCAAAAGTCTCGCCCCGTCCCTTCGGGCAGTCTGGCTGGCTGCCCGGAGTCCTTCGCCCGCACGACAGAGCCTGACTAGCTACCCGTGTTGTATGGAAGTCAAACACAGCAGCACTAAAGGGCCTCATACCCCTGACCCCGAAAGAGCCCCCATTTCTGCAGCGATGGGAAGGACGAGTACGGAGAGGGTGCTAAAATCTCAGGGCCTAACCAGGCTGCGCAAATTGAGAAGGACTAGGATGACGATCTGTACTTACAACGCCCGCACACTTGCATCGGAAGCATCCGTCGAGAACCTGATGATGCAAGCCAGGAAGATCAAGTATGACGTCATCGGACTGACCGAGATGAGAAGACGCCACCCCCTACACGCCGCCTACGACTCCGGAGAAGAACTGTTCCTCGGAACATGCGACAGCAGGGGAGTAGGCGGCGTTGGTGTCCTCGTCAACACGCACTTGGCCACGAACATCGATTCGTACGAGTCTCTGACAACCCGAATCGGACGTCTGCGACTGAAGCGATGTGGTTCCGTGCCAGCTTTGACCGTATTCGTCGCGTATGCCCCAACATCCGACTACGACGACGAAGAGGTCGAAGCCTTCTACGTGGAGCTGGAGAAGTTCTATATGGAAGATCACACCTTCTACAAGGTGGTCGTCGGCGACTTCAACGCCAAGATCGGACCGCGAAGGTCGCCGGAAGAACTTCACATCGGAACCCACGGTTTGGAGTGGAACGAGCAAGGTGAAAGGCTGTCTTAGTTTATCATGTCGACCAAGACCATCCATGGAAACTCGCAGTTCCAGAAGCCTCCTTCCCTACGATGGACCTGGGAATCTCCCGGTGGCCAGTTCCACAACGAGATCGACCAAATCATTTTCAATCGCAAGTATTGCCTGACCGACGTCTCCGTTGTCCCCAAATTCTACACGGGATCGGACCACCGCCTCCTTCGCGCGAGGTTTCGCTTCCCGCGTCAAGGAGAGAAGGCCGCGAAGTTCAAGAAGAGGAATCCCAGAACGACCATCAACTGGGACCTTTACACCTCTCTTGCCGGCCTTTGGAAAGATGTCGTCATGAACAACATCGACGAGGAATACGACCGCTTCGTGCACCATCTCCACGATAGTGCTAAGGGAGCCGAGAGCTTGAAGACCACCAAGAGACGCCTGTCTCCGGAAACTATCGAGCTTATACGCCAGCGTGGAGCAGCACGAGAGTCAGGCAACTTCCAGCTGACGTCCGAGCTTGCGAAGCTATGCAGAGCGGCGATAAAGGAAGATCTGAAGGAGAGAAGAGCGGAAGTGTTGGCTGAAGCAGCAGAGGCAGGAATGCCCGCCGAAACTTTGACAACTTCAAGACCAAGATGACCGCTCTCCGACGTCCTGACGGAACCGTCACCTCTTCCAGAAGGACCATGGAGAAGATCATCCACGACTTCTACTCCGATCTCATCGATAGCCACGTCCACCTGCCCCCATGCCATCTTCCGCAGGATGGATACGTCGTTCCCTCTGTTCTCCCTTCCGAGATCCGACACGCCATCTCATCGGTGAAGAAACGTACAGCACCCGGCCCTGACAGGATCAGACCCGAACACCTGAAGAACCTCCCGCCAGCGCTCATCAACACCCTGGCGCGGCTCTTCACACGATACCTGTCAGAGTGCAAGGTTCCATCTCAGTGGAAGACCAGCAAGACCGTCTTGCTGTACAAGAAGGGAAACCTGCACGGCATTGGCAACTATCGCCCGATCTGCCTGCTGTCCGTAGTCTACAAGCTGTTCACTCGAGTCATTCTGAATAGGATTAGTAGAACGCTGGACGAAGGACAGCCATGCTAACAAGCAGGATTTCGGAGAGGATTCAGCACGATCGACCACATACACACCATTACGAAGCTCATCGAAGTGTCGCGAGAGTACAAGTTGCCGCTGTGCCTTACGTTCATTGACCTGAAGAAGGCATTCGACTCCGTCGAGACTGAAGCGGTCCACGAAGCTCTGCTCACTCAGGGCGTTCTTACTCAGTACATCAGAGTCCTTCGAGAGCTGTACAGTGGATTCACGACCAAGATCTCTCCATTCTACAACGACGTCGTCATCGACGTAAGGAGAGGGGTTCGGCAAGGGGATACCATATCCCCGAAGCTCTTCAGCGCCACCCTCGAAAACGTCATGCGCGAACTAGAATGGGAAGACATGGGAGTGAAGGTCGACGGCCAGCAGCTGCACCATCTTCGTTTCGCTGACGACATCGAGCTCATAACACCGAGCATCAGCCAGGCGGAGCGAATGCTGGCCGACTTCGATCGTGTATGTGGGAATGTTGGACTGCAGCTGAATCTTACGAAAACGATGTTCATGAGGAACGGACAAGTTTCTGATGCCCCATTCTCGCTCTACGGAACGAACATCTCCGAATTCTCCAGCTACGTGTATCTGGGTAGCGAAGTCAATATGGCCAACGACCTAGCGCCGGAGCTAAGAGCGTCGAAGAAGTCGCGAAGAAGACGAAGAACGTCCGACTTCGTGCCCACCTATTCGACTCTACCGTTCTTCCTGCCCTAACATACGCCTCAGAGACCTGGGCTATGCGAAAGCAGGATGAACACGCGATCAGCGTCGCGCAGCGTGGAATCGAGAGGACGATGCTCGGAGTGACACGACTCACGCAAGTGAGAGAAGGCCTCCGGAGTTCCGAGCTTCGCCGACGTTCGAAGATCAGAGACGCTGTCGCGTGGGCCAAGTTGTCGAAAATTAGGTGGGCCGGCCACGTAATGCGCTTCGCAGACACCCGCTGGACGAGAGCCGTTACCGACTGGATTCCGCGGGATGTCAAGAGAACACCGGGACGCCCACCAACGCGTTGGTCGGACTTCTTCGTGAAAGCCCTGAACGACCGATATGACGCTCTTCGTGTCCCTCGAGCGAGGAGGATCCATTGGACCACTCTGGCACGCGACAGGGACGAATGGAGACGCTGCTGGCGCCCGCTCGAGCAAGTCGATGATCAACGGGACGACAGGTGATACAGGTGATTGGGTATTGGTGCTCCTATGATTTATGTTAACTAGGACACAAAACACGGACATTTCGACTCTCACGAAGGCTACTCCGTTCAATTTCTGGAAGACATCTTACATATACATTTTATTTATTTATTCAAGCACATGATAGTGCACTCAGTACCAAGCATCAAACACAAACATTATAATAGAAACACAGTAATAATGGCAAACTATTAGCTCATGAACAAACTCATGAGATAAAACCATAATAAAGAGAAAAAGGAAATCACGGATTGCAACCTGAATTTTTAGAATAGACAGTCAATGTCTTGTCCTATCTACCACTATATAATTGAGTTAGCTCCCTGCCCTGTAGATGACGAGGCGTATCTCACTCAGGTTGGAAACCTGCCTGAGATACGCCTCATTGAACCACGCTCAATCTCATGGAACCCCTTGCGAAGCCTCCGCGTACCTCGCGCGGGCAACGTCTGCCGTTCAACATGGGATGTTGTTACAGCTGAGGACGCGTAGCCTCCTCCTGCTTGACACAACGGCGTCTGCGCGCGTTTCTGAGTGCCTGTATCAAGAAGACGGATTCCCTTCGCCGCACCACAACCGTCTGGATTCAGAAGATCAAAAAGAAAGGAAGCAGAGGTCACATCGTCTCGTACGACGACCGGCCGTATGCAGAACTCAGCATTATCCCATGTTGAACGGAAAACTTTACCCGCGCCAGGTACGCCTCTGCGTATATCTCCTCAGTCCAGTATTTTCTCATAATCAACTGTACGTAGCGTGCTCGCGTGTTCGACAGAAGTCCCATCTGAAAAATTGGTTAACACCAGGACTCAAGGCGATAACAAACGTAGTATTCACCGGGATGCTCCAGTAAATGTTGTCTTTTTGTTGCTCCGTTAACAAAATTGTTTTGAAGATCACACGTGCTTTTTGTGTGAGAGTATTTTCTGAGAAAAAAGCGCAAACCTATAACCCCGCGAAGCGGGCAAGTGCGAGACACGCCGTTAGGCGTGTCGTAGCACTTGTATATTCATATGTGATTAACAACGGGTCTTTTTTCTAGGTCATGTTAATAAAATCTTCCTATCGCTCGCGGAATATGAGAATTAAACAAGCATTCAGAGCACTAAAATGTCTAGCTCCAACATAATACATGTATGACGTGATCCCAATAGGAGTTGTTTACGTTAGCTCCTATCGTTTTTACCATTCCCTCATCATTCGCGAAGGGCACCCAGGAACCATGCTTTTCGACTAGGATGTAGCCGATACCCGTCTTTCTTCAAAAGGCCTTCTATTCTCCTTTTTTCTGTTTTCGTGCCGTTTAATTGAATCGCAGAGACGTCTTGATTTCTTTGAGCGAATTCGACAAACAGCTTAGAACGGCTGATTGGTAGGCATGCGAACGAACGCCGTGGACCCTTTCAATTATTGCCAGTGCCACATCGTCGCGGAAAAACCGTCATTCGTTGATCTTCCTTTACAACGTTACACTTAGCATAATTATTTCTCGTCAATGGACGTAAAATTGAATAGTCGAAAGGTCCGCTTCCAGGCGGCACCATTTGCCGATGTGGATTATTTGAGTGCTTCGCAGTTCGCCCTCGCGCTCACTCAATCTCATATTTCTCTAATTGAATTGGTCTGATTGAGAGGGGAGGCATTTTCATTGTTCTCGACCACCGCATCAATTCCATCAGTTGGGCACTGGGATCGCGCAAGTGCAGAGGTCTACTGCAATGAGGGGGCATACGTGTGCTGGGGATTTATCGACATGGGACGTCGCTTGTGAAAGAGTTCGACTTCGCACCGTGTCAACCATGTATGTAGTCAGACTGTCTGCTGAACCAGTTTTGATGTCATTAGTGCTTGTAACCCTAGCACATCCTCCATCCAACGTATTACAAGTTGCAGTGTGAAGGAGAAAGGTTGGTGCTTTGCGGGGGCTCCAGGAATGCTACATTCTACAGTCCTTGTAGCGGCGTTTTGACTGAGCTCCACACGAGGTTTTGCAGATCTTTGTTGGTTAAGGTTTCGGCGGTATCGCCTTCTTCAGATCCTGAAAGGAAGGATCAAGCCTTGCCGTCAAGATGTTCCTTGACCCAAACGGGTAGGGATCGGGCCGTCTCACTGATACGTTCCTTGCCGCAGCTCTGGCACATAATGAGGTAGACCATATCTGATACGGTGAAGTCTCCTCCCTGCCATATGGGAAGACATCGCAATCAGGAAATAAGAAAAATTAGCAACACATCAAAAAATTCAATAATTTTATATACAAAATGTTAACAATGATCCAGCGAACAGAGTAGCATCACTTGTATTTTATATCGGCTTCTTTTCTGCGAATGGAGGGGCGAAGACAACGAGGAGGCATCGATGCTACCTCCGCAAGCAGTCCACGTCGATTTCGTTCTATGCCGCGACTTTCAGTGACTTGATACTCTTGTGCATTCAAGTTGTAAAAGTGGCGCATACTCTTCAAGTACCTCCAAAGTGCTAATTCTGGCGGAAGGCTCGCTGCAAAGGAGGCGCATCTGGCCAGTGCATTCATGACAAGCGCGTCCCGTTTTCGTGGATACAGGAGTGAAGATAAATCAGTACAACTATCTGTATTGATGTTATAAAGTAGCACCTTGTTCTTTGACTCAAATCCCACCTTGAGAGTAAGCCGTATGTCTTCCAGCAGGATTACACTCCCGCGCAGAGTCGAGGATTGTTCAGGACTAGTGCCGCGCCACTTGGAGGACTTCATTCCGGCAGAGGAATGACCTCTGTATAGACCGGATTTGAAACCGCCGAGTTACTTTATATGAAGTCTTAGAGAACAAGGCTTTCCACAAAAGTATGAAGTCATTGAAGGATGATCTGGTCAAAGCATGGAACGAAATCGACGTGGACCACTTGCGGCGCACCGTCGATGCCTTTCCTCGGCGCCCTCGCAACTGCATTTGCAGCGCAAAGAAGCCCGTATAAAATACAAGTGATGCTATTCTGTTCGCTAGATCATTGTTGACATTTTGTATATGAACTTTTTATAATGTGTTGTTATTTCTAACGTTTAGGTTTAGTGCGTCAGTACTTTTACACACCCTGTAGATGTGAGGTGGGACTTAAATCCGTTGCTAGGCGCAATTTCTTGCGCCCTTGGTTCTTTAAGGTATAAGGTCTAAGATTGAGGCGACGTCTGACGCAGTAGCCATATTTTAACTTCATGCTCTGAAAAAGTCGATACCGCGAAGCGTTAGCCAATAAAGGTCTGAAAAACCTCTACTGGAGCATAGTCAAAACACCGCTACAATATCTTCGATGCAGTGGTTCATAGAGAGTCTAGAAGAGGCATCTAGAAATTGTATTTGGCTGTGATTTCACTAATGGTGACTACAGTGTTTTTTCCACTGTCTATATGACTAAATCTATGTCTATATGATCATGGAAAATTTAAGCCATGTTTTGTAAAAAGGGGAGCAGGAGGTTCTTTTATATAATAGAATGGAGCCCTCTTTCGTTGAACTTGAAATGTGTCCAAAAATAACTACTTGCTGGAAACATGACTAAGGCAGCATCTTCCCTCTTTTATCTTTTATATTCGCATTTTTCAAGAAATCAGATAACGTTAATCAATCGCCTTGCGGGGTACGCCGAGCATTATGCTTTTACAGGATATCGCGAAGGCAATTTGACATACATACATGGCGGTAACACACGTACATACGTAGCGCAGCCGATGGAAAGAGTGCTCTTTACCGTACCCGGACAAGGCTGGTACCAATGCACCTACCCTGGAGAAATCTAAGGCTTTGTTGACCGAGGTAGTGCCGAACTCTGAATCGATTGACTGTGCGCACGAGAGTTGGTGCCTTTGAAGTTTGCACTTCACGCGCCGATCATGCAGTATGTGGTTGAAGGCTAGGAGAAATACGCAGTCAGCGCTTGAAACGCTCTAAGCAAGGTGTGAAATCCCAAATAGAAACAACACGATGAACAGAACCCCTCACTTGCATGAAGTTACCCTCACGTCTTGCAATTGCAAACTTGCAAGAATGGTTTCAGTGGTCTACATATTTGCAACTCAGAAACAGTTGTACGGGCAATTGCATGCAATATTGACCGTACCTTTTTTCTAAATGTTGCTTTAAGATCTCAACGAGACCATCAATCATCTCCTTTTAGCTGAAATGCCAGCGATAGCTCTTCATCCTTTAAACAATAAAGGATAGAAGGAAGCGTTGCTCAATCGGTTTTGGGATGTTTTGGGACACGCATTCTACTACGGGATGTGGACGCGACTTGAATGTGTATTGGCCATAAATCCGGTGGCCAGCCGATGAACAAGTCAGCGCTTTATTCAATGAAGACAAGCCTGGTACCACCGACATCGGATGGATGGGGGGCTTGGTTGGCATGGACGGAAAATCCGATCCAGGACATGGGATCGAGTGCACGCTACAGCCGGCACCTCCTCCAGCTGCGCTACTAGCGCCCAGTTCAGCGACAATAATTCTCTCAAATGCTCGCAACTTCTCAAATCCTACAGCTGCAAAAAAGGCGATACTTGCTGAGCTGGACGAAGCAGCGGGTAGTGGACAAAACTGCTAATCAATCTGAGGGAGGCACAGTTCATGAAGAACTTCTGCTGCGAGGAAAGGGAGGGAGAAGGAATTTAATTGGAAGGCTGCAAACTCAGACGTCGTCTTAAACGCAAAGGGCTGCATGACCGGCTTTCGGACCTCTTAAGGAATGGAAGCAATTAGGTGGCCCGCACGACCAGTGGAGACGAGCCATCTATGTGTCTAAGTAAAGTAATATTCAGAGCTACATATGCCGGCGATCTTGCCTTTGGTCACGATTAAGGGACTTATTTTAGTAGCATTTTTGATCACTCTACATTTGCAGTGCTCAATTCTGTTTTTTTTTGACTACTCATCCTTTCGTTGCTTCAACTTCTTCATCCGACTGAGTTTGCCACCCTTCAGAAAGACAGTAATACTTTGTGGATTGTGAAAGGGAATCACATGGCAGTGTCCTTTTCAAACAACTACCCGCCTTGGTGTTTATTCCGCAGTTTGTCTGGCTTTGTGTGCAGAGGAGAGCAGTATGGAGGGCGAACAATTGCAGTGGCAACTAAGCCTTCAGTGTCTTTGAAGCCACAACAAAAACGCCCTCCCAAGGAAAACCCTCGGCTTAGACGTGATCGCCAAAAGGGGTTGCACTGGCTGTCAGTTTCGAAGGCAAAAAACTGCAAAAGGGCTTTAGGACAGCTCTCATTCCTAGCTTCTCAACCCTGGCCAGATTATCAACGCTATAAACAATCTGTGCCCGCAGAAATAACACATGTAATTTCTTCACATCTTCGATGTTACTTGTGTGTTACTCATATAACGTGTATCTTTGCTAAGCTGCGGTAGCGCACTCACACGCCCATCGTCTTCGGAGCCGTAAGAGTGACTTGAAGGTTCCGGCATTGATGCCTAACATTGACCACTGTTTTCCTCGGTCCAAACCCGTCGTCTTCAAGCATAACAGGAGACCAGTACCCATGACCGATAAAGCCATCCGCTTCTCCATGTACCGGTACAGACAAGCAACGTTGTTAAGGATAAGGATAAAGCACGGCGTTACTCAATCCCTTTTAGGATGCGCCACGCATTCTACTTCTACGGGGTATCGTGGAGACGATTTGAATGCGTGTTTGGCCATACAATGACTTGGGGTGGCCAGCCGATGAACAAGTCAGCGCTCTATCCTTCCCGGATAAGTCTGGTACCAGCTCACCGACCCCGGAGGGATGGAAGGCTTGGTTGGCCTGGCCTGGGGCGGGAAATCCGAACCATTAACCTGGTATCGGGTGCATGCGACAGTCGGCGCCTCCTCCGAGTGCGCTACACGCGCCCTAAGCAACGTTGTTACCCCTGTTAAATAGCAGATACTAACTGAGACCTGACATACCTTGCATGTGAGGAGAAAGCCGAACTCGAGCGAAAGACACATGCGTGGTTCGATCGCTTGGCATTGTTAGGACTCAAGCTAAACGTCAAAAAGACAGAGTGCTTGACGACGGATCTTAATGAGCACGTGATGTGAATGAGCATATCAGTGGTACTGAAGCTCTCACAAGTCACATCTTTCAAGCATTTTAGATCAGCAGTCACATGGCAGCGTAAAGATGGAGGTGAATGAACGCGTAAGTGCCTCCTGGTCCAAATGTCGCTCGTTGAATGGGGTGCTTTGGGATCAGACAATATGGGTACCTCAAGTCAAAGGTTTATAGAACCGTCGTCCGCCCAGTAGCGACGTACGGTGCTGTGTTGGCCCGTGAGGAATAAATTGAAAGCCACCTCAGTGTAATGGAAACGGAAATGCTATTGTGGACGAGCTAAGCGTTTAGACCGCGTTCGCAGCGACATCGTACGACAGAGGTTCGGAGTCGCTTCGATAGCTGACAAACTGCGCGAAGCACGTCTTCGATGGTACGGCCACGTTATTCGGACTGACGACGACACCCTCCGTGAGGTTGAACTGCACATTAAGGTCCCTGGAAAGCGGCCCAAAGGACGCCCGAAGCAACGTTGGCTAGATACGTTGCACATGGACCTAAAGATAGCTGCTGTGCATCCTGATAAAGCATTTGTTCAGGAGAATTGGTGCAACTACACCAAAAAGACGGACTCCGCAACCAAGTGGGACAGACGCTAAAGAGAATCATGATTGAGACCTACCATTGCGATGAAGAAAAATTGCCTTATGCAACATGCGTCCAGATCCAGAAGAAGCGCCACAGTCTTGTGCAGCATGCGTTTGACTTTCAAAAGACCTCCTACAGACTTCGTGCAACGAGTGCGCTTGCTTCACTCTCACTTCTTTTCCGGCACATTGGTAAGGGGTATTGGGTAAGAAAAATAGGAAGCAATCTCGGCAGTGGCTAAGTGGGCCCACACTTGGAGCCTTCCATTAGCGAAAGCTAAAACTGAAGTGCTTTTAAAAGCAATAATAAAGTGCCTTATTTTATCGAAGGCCTTCAATTATCGCAGGTTTCGGAAGTTAAGGATCTCGGTTTCGTTATCACTGAAAAATTAGATTTCGATAAGCACTGTAATGAAATTGCGGCGAAGGCCACTCGCAGGGTATTCAATCTTTTCAGGTGCTTAACTACTAGAGACGAACACATCTTCCTCAAAGCCTACGAAATTTACGTCCGCCCTATTCTCGAGTATGGCACCCTGTTTTTAGTTCAAATAAAATCAAAAATATCAGCGCTTTGGAACAAGTCCAAAACAGCTCACTAGAAAGCTTTTCTTCAGGTCAAGGCATATAAACTACCGTTCTATTCCGAACCATAATGCGCGAAATCAGCAGCTAGGTTTAGAACCTCTATCCACACGGCGAAAGAAGTTCAATCTTATTATGGTTTACAAAGCGCTGCACGGTCTTGTACATCTGAGTGGAGGTAGATTTTTCGTGGCGTGCGATTCTGTAACGAGGGGTGCTGCTGTAAAGCTGCGGGTTCCTCGGGCCCGGAGTTCAGTCCGCTCCAACTACTTTGTCTGTCGAGCCGGCCTGGAATACGTCAAGTTAAGTAAGCGCTTTGCTATACCTGCAAGCGTTGCGGCTTTTAAAAGGATTTCAGAGAAATATTTCTAATTTTCCCAGTAACTCTCATATTCTAAATCTTGTTCTCCCTCTGCTTTCCGTAGCGGTTTTTGATAATCCTCTCTTATCGCTTCTCGCAGAGCTCTGTTTCTTACGTTTTTAAGTTCCTTATTTTTCGCTATTCGTTGATTCATTCCTTTGTTCTGTTCGTTATCTAATTGATTTTATTGATACTCTTACTCGGTGCGATGGTGAGCGTACTCATGCTGACTGCTTTACATGTGCATGTGCCACAAGTCTCAATGAAATGCAATGAATGACTACCGGAATCGGATGAGTGCTACTGCCGTTATACGGTAAAGGTATCGATCGCTCGACCAATCCGGATTGATTTTATTTATGTTTCTGTAGATTAAGCACTAGGATTGGGACTCTCACGATCTGCTGTTCCTCCTACATAGAGAGCGAGAACTTCGTAGTGTACAGTATAGCGTATGATTTTCACGTCGAATTGAACACTTTTCACGTCAATTTGTACACTCCTCTAAGCTAACCTAAGACTTTTGAAATCAAAGCGAACTTTTCCAAATTGAAATTACCCTTGGACAGGTTAAATTATAAACACGCTAAGATAGTTCGACCAGTTTTTTTTGTTGAAGAAGAATTTGCTAAATCTTTCTTTGAAATTTTTTTTACTTCAGCTGTCCCAACAATTGTAATAATTTTATATTTTTTAAGAAAAAGAATATATCTAATGTTTCTTTTAAAGCGCAACAAGGTGGCAATCAAGTAGTGGATTAAAAGACTTGAATGCGCCATGCACTCGAGAAGCAAGTCGCAATGTTTATTGGATTGATAGTGTAAATACTGCTTACGTGCAGCAAGAAATTTAGAATGTGTGTGTTTTTTACAATTGTTTATGTTGCACCGCTTGCAGGTTGCGAAACTTCATGCAAACAGAAGTTTTGCCGTCAGTCTAATAAAAATCGCGAAGTATCGGACAGGGGCATGGCGCAATCTCTATTCTGGTAAAATAACATGGTCACCTTTCTGCCCTTCACAACAAGCTTTAAATCATTGTTTTTCCTCAGAAAATAAAATTTTATAAAATTTTAAACTATGTGTTTTCTTATTGGGAAGTAAATTAAAACTCCAGAGAAAGTTATACTACAATTTTCCTTGGACAAAAAATTATTCAAACAATTTTGTAGAGCCTCTAGTTTAATGTAGAAAATTTCGTTTCGATTTGTAAGAGTTTACTTTGATTTTATAGGTCTTAGGCTAGCTTAAAAGAGTGTCCAATTCGACGTGTAAATAGTACATATATATCGTGCGCATGCGAGAGAAGGTGAGCACGCTTCATAGGATCAGTTTTGAAGACTGTGTTCTAACATATCCCGCTATATTATAGCAATGTCAGTTTTTTACTGCAACGAATATAAGAACGTCTAAAGAAGAAAAGAAGACGGTCGGGGTATTCTATTGTATTCCGTCAACCAGAGTTTGGCGGCCGCTAGGCTGTTGAATGTCAAGTCAATGGAATAATCGAGAGAATTTCATATGAAAAGCAGAGATGTTCCTGTACAATGGAACCAGCTGATTCTATGCTTGCGATAATGCGTTCTAAACGTCTTGCATAATAGCTCTCGTTCTATATGAAATTCTCCACGATCAACAGATCTTGTTCATTCCTCTCATGCAGCGCTCTCTTCAATTCCATAAAGCAGTTGGATAATCTCCCTCGTCTCGAACACGGGCCGCTTCCCTCCTCTCTCACTCTGCCCCAACCTATTACTCCCTCGGTCTCTCGTCACCCCGGGCACGTATAGCGCGGACAACGTCGCTCTGCCACTGGGCGTCGTGGCGGGCGCCTGTGAGCCAGCTTCCAGGCAGTAGATTGGAGTGGATGGAGTGAGGGGAGGAGTCCCGTGCTGATCTGGTCGCGGCGTTCGGCGACCGGGCGTCCGCGCCAAGCGTTGCGTCGCCAGGGCTCCGCCGTCGGAGGACGGCGGAACCCGGGCGGTCAAGGAGGGGTGCACGGCTCAGGCCCGAGAGGGAGCAGGCAAAAGCCCCCGCGCGACACAGTGGCCGGATCGCGCCCGCGAGTACCCGCACCAGTACGTCCTCTCCGATACCTTCGGACCTCCAATCCTTTTGCATCGCTCGCTTCTGGTGTAGTATTCGATTCAGCACAGAATGCGTAGACGACCTGGACACACTTGGAAATGGCTAGGTACAGTGGAAGTGTTCATTAAGGCCATGAAGTAGCGGAACGTATCCGGGAAGGTTTACGACCTGCTCCTGCAGATATGCCAGAGTGAATCACTATGGGATGGAGTGACCAAGGAATTCGGAGTAGTCCCGCCTCCTGCAGAGTCCATAAAAGCTCTCAGATCTGGAGTACTACGTCCAATTCTTGGCTTATGCCTGCAGTATTCGCATCTTTGCTCATTGCTCCTTACTTGGTGGTATCCTTCTGATTTTTCCTTACTTTTGATTTTATCTAAGTCTGTAACAAAACACCAAACCCACAAGTGAAAAATGACAATTCTACGATTGGTCATATAACAAGGAATGAGCCATGCTATATAAGAAATAAATCTTATGCTAGACGAGAAGATCCCGTGATTTAAATTCACATATAACACCACGGCTCCAGTTGTAAGAATTAACTTCATTTCTTCAATATTGCTCACTGCGTACAATTTAAACTCTTTATTAAGTCACATCTCTTGCACGTTCTGTTCACGCACCGGTAAAACAATAGTGACGAACAGCACCGATTCCACCCACGTAGTAGTCGATGCTGAACACTAGACTTGTCAGGGTCTAATGTTTCTGTCGTGGGTAATCCTTCTATCAATATAGATGGGATCTGTTCCGATATCCGACACTATCATTATATCGGTGCGCGAACGAAACGAGCGAGAAATACAACTTTTAGGGCAAAAATCAGAAAGCTGCAGTGAGCACAATGAGGCTGAGGATGAGCCCAACCATAAGTGAGAACCTATGTAGTTCCTTAGTTCTGAGGGCTTTTATAGCCTCTCCCGTAGACGTGACTACCGTGAGATCCACAGACACTCCGTCCGGTATGGTTTCACGCTTCTGGGGGGCGTAGCTGGTATATCCGCAGGGACAGGTCGCCAACCTCTTCAGGATATCCAGCACTTTACGCTCTTAACGAACACGTGCAGAATATAGCGGTCCCGGTATAATCACACAGGGCTAGGGTAATCGCCAAATCTCTAATCGCCCTGCCTTCAGATTTTTTATAGACCATGTTCTGGTCTCGAAATGTGTCCTTAGATGTCGCCCTGATAATATACAAATGTTCCTTTTGAAAAAAAAATAATGCGCATCAGTTTATGCCTATTTTACTCGCACAGACCGTGTAATGGTAGTTGGCTACAGTAGTGTCTATTACTAGTAATCTCCACAACACCTATACCTATACAGATTCTTATAATATGCTATGTAAATGGAGTTAAATTGAGCAGTAAAAAGGCGCGTGATAGGAGTTGGAAGCGGCGTTGACCGTCGCACACACTCTGAATCAATGCCTTGGGCTCGGGTCCTTTGCAGGTCAACCAGACCTTCCTTCCCTTTTGCATCTGCATCCGCACACTCTTCTTCGAAATCAATGGGAGTTTTACAGGTCACAGGAATTGGGTGGAGATTCTACTGGCCTCTCTCCATAGAATGAAGCCTGCACTTTGAGAGAAAAATTGAATGCCCACCACGTTTCCACATCACCTATCGTTCTGTTGATCATCGAATTGTAGAAGCGGTCGCCTACAACGTTTCGGGTCATCCTTGTCTTTTGCCATAGTAGGTAAATCTCTACCAAGAGCGGGTGACAGAATGTCATATTCTCGTGCAGGGCCTTTACGAAATTCGGCGATCCCATTGTTGGGTATGTTGACAAAAGACTCATCTGACACCTCGATGGGTCCAGGCGGCAGCATTTCATCCAAGTTTTGCCTTCCTGTCTTCAAAACGCATTATGTGAGCTGCCCACCTAATTTTCGACGAGCTGATCCATGCCACAGCGTCTCTGATCCTCGAACGTCGGTGAACGAAGCACGAAACTCGGAAGGCCTTGCCACTTCCGCTGTTGATGGCACTCCGAGCATCGCTGGCTAAATTCTTCGTTGATCGTAGGCTCACCTTGTTTTCGAAGGCGCCAGGTTTCTGAGGCGCTTGTCAATGGACGAGGAGCGGTCGAGTGAATAGGTGGGCAGCGAACTGGAGGGTCTTCGTCTCCTCCACTACACCTCCAACTAAAAGCTCTACAAGCCCCTTTCTTCGTCCTGCCGAGTTCGAAGTCTTTGTTTATGCTGATGTTTCGAGAAGGTCGGACACGTTCGTTTCATTGAACTTGAAAATCATAGTGATAGTAGAAAATTAAAAATAGTAAGCCATCATAAGCCCTTGCGCTCTCCCCTTGGTACAAAGCACACCTAAAGATTGCATAGTGACGTTGTTCCCTGATCGGGTAGGCGGGTTCCTGGATCTAACATCCCTAATACTAATGGCGGGCTTTAGATAGCTTACTTCGTGATAGCGCTGCCGCAGGAGACGGCAACCGTCGCTGCACGCCGAATCGAGGTTCTTGGTACGAATTTTCCGCCCAGACCAACAAAGTCCTCCATCTCTGTGGTCGGGAGTTGGTACCAAATTTGTTTTGGAAGCGTAAAACGCTAACTACTCCTCCTGACCCCGCAAGTCATTGTTTATGCCAAGCTCACATTCAAGTTGCCTCCACAATAACCCGTACAAGTAGAATGCGTGGCGCATCAAATACCAAATATTGAATGACTGAAGGCGTTCTTTTCCTCTACGTCCAACTGTTGCTTTTAAGCTGTTTCAGCGATGTTTTGTTGCCATCAAAACTCTAGAGCCAGGCGGGACTCGAACACGCACGTCCTGTTGACCGGGCGGGAATGCTCTACGCCATTGCACCACCGCTATACTGCCTGTTTTCAGCCTTAGGTTCGTGGGAAAGTTCTTTCATTTAGATTAATATAAACCATATGCGATAATTGTGAGGATTAAATTGTTCAAAAAATGGTTCCTCAGCTGGCGCTGGATTCATCAATCTGAAAAGCTAAAGGTAAGGGTAGGTATCCTTTTGGGTATGCTACCTCCGAGGTTTGTCGAGTATCGTTTACCTAGCAGACCGCGAATGGATGTATAATGTGTATGATGAATACCACTTCGTGAGTGTGTTTCTCGCTTCTAGCCTGCATACCCTGGGTTTAGTCGTTGATGAATTCGGGCCGGAAAACGAAAGGAGCCCTATCCAGTAACCCTGGTATTTGTAGTACTGGCGACGACGGTACCACGACATCTTGTTTGACTTGACACAGACTCCATGGCAATATTTCCTAAAAAAAGCTTTATTAAATAGTCGAAAATGGAAGAGGATATCGAGTCGGATGGAAAGGAGATTAGTAGGACCTCCCCAAAGTAAACTGTGAAATATGTGGCTGAGATTGATAGACTTTTAGCTTAAGCCGCATCAAGCTCTGAAGCACCCAGGCAGGGGAGCTCTTATGCAAAATTTCGTCTCCAGTTGCAGTTTTGGAGATTGCCGTTAGCTATTCGCTGAAATGTGAATAACTGTTCTAGGCTGCATTATAAGAATTTGTTATTTCTAGTAGAGACACTGCACGCAACAGACAAAATACGCTTGAAGAGAGTGAGAAGCATGCAGTTGAATACTACCGACCAACATGGATAGTTCAACGAAAGGTCCACTAATTTTTATTTAGATACGGCGCTATGAGAACTGCATGTATAGTTTTTAAAATTTTTCACGTCAAATTAGACAGTCTTCAGATCAAATGAAGGAAATCATGGCATAACATTCCTCGAATTTTTTAGTTTATCTGCCACCAATAACTGTAATAATTTGATAAAGTTTTATTTTTAGAGAAAAAAATTAAAACTGTTTGTCGAAAAAAATTATCTTTAAACGCATCAAAGAAGCCTTTTCATGACCGAAAGATGTTCAACGACGGTTTATATCAGACGTTGCTAGAACTTCAAATGACTCATGTAGCGCAATTGGAGAAGGTGCCGGCTCTGAATCAAGTAAAAGTATGCTCACCTCGCCCAGGGCAGCCAAAACTTCCCTCCTTAGTGTTAGTTCCCAAGGTTAATCCCATGCTAGAATGTGAAAGGTAGAGCGCCGACTTGTTCATCGGTTGTCCTCTTAAGGCGTTCACATAGATAATCGCAAGGATAAGTGACCTTTAGGTGCTTTAGGTGACGTTGGTCATCCCCTTTATTTGAAGCGCTACACATTCTATTTGTGTGGGATATCGCGGAAACAACAACAACAACAAATACGTGTTTGGCCTAAGCAGTGACTTGCGGTGGCTAGCTGGTGAACATGCCAGGGTTTTGTCCTTCTTATACAAGCATGCCGCCATCCCGGTGGGGTGGAAGGCTTGGTTGGCCTAGTAGTGGTGGGAAATGCGGACTAGGAACCAGGAACCGGGTACAGGTGGTGGCTGGCTCGTCCTGCGATTTCGCGGCCACGGGCTCAGGAAATGAACTGATGAAACATGCAATCGCACACACACAGACGAACTGCTTCCACAATATCGCGTAAAGGTAGAATACCATCGGAATCTCAGGAAAGGACTAATTAGCGTCGACGGATCTATCCTAGTCGTGAGGAGGCGACGTTGTCAGCTGTATACATCACCGCATGTAATACAGCCACATCCCCTAATTTTAAATAAAGCCCTCGCACCATGGAACAGCTCCTGAAGATCTCGTAGAAACTCGAAGAAGAGATTGAAGACGTGAATCACTATGTACCCCCTCCGATTAGGACAGATCCGCTTCTTCCTTCAGTTCTCTACCAATCGTGTATCGGAACCAGGGGTTTGCGTTAATTTTTTTGGTAAATTTTTAACGACCACTTTTAAACAAAACAATTTTGCGTTAAAAACGGTAAATTCGGTAAATAAAATGTCTCCTAGCTGCACTCAGTTTGGCTGCATTTTAGCATGTAAAAAGCCAGACCTTTTTTCTTTATTGAGTTTTTTCCGACTCCATCTGCATGATAATTATATAACTATAGGATGTCTTCATCTTCGCAGCATATAACAAAAGTCCATCTATCATCAATAAAATTGCTAAGAGAGAGAAATCATGAAAAGTTTGAAACCGAACAGTAACAAGACTTCTAAAATAGGAAATTTCTTACTATGCCTAGTTCCTTTAGCTGGTAGAAAATCGTCCAGCTTCAGGGAAGATCCAAGGTGCATCGTATCGCGGGTCAAGGTTTTGAGCCTTTCTCGAATTTTTTTTACAAACCTGGGCCCACTAAGCAGACTTTTGCGGCCCAATTGATAAACGCTTCATCATCATCATCATCATCATCATCATCATCATCATCATCATCATCATCATCATCATCATCATCTTCTTCTTCTTCTTCTTCTTCTTCGGCGTTTGTCCCGCATCGTAGCGGGATCCGCTATTCTGGTGTTATGACGCCACCTTTCCCGATCCAGCGCTAGATCAGGGTAAACACCAGTAATCTTCAAGACCGCATCAAGCGCTGCTTCGGGCGCCCTCTAGGCCGCATTCCTATTGCCTCGAAGTTAAGGCCTATCTTGCGGACGCTGTCTTCCTTTCCACGCAGAACGTGGCTGTACCATCGCAAGCGAGCTTCGCGCATCTTCTCGGCTATCGGCGCGACTCCGAACTTCGCCCGATTGCTGATGAACGCTATTAAAGTAAATTCGCATATTAGGCTAAAAAATACACACACATGAAGGAAATTTCTTGCTAGAGCCGGATCTGCACCTTTAAGGACATACCTTTTTCTTAAACCCTTGAAAACTCTTTATGCGATAGACAGCTTGTAAAGTACCAGTTTTTATGCTAACCTACATATATGTACAGTACCGCGCATAGGTTTTGGTCAGTTGCCGAAGGCGGGCGCGACAATCTGTAGAGCGAGCGACAGCTTGTATGAGCGTTTAGAGAGTTTTAACGGAGATTCTTAGCCATACTACTCAGAAAATTGTTTTAACATTGTCCAGCTTGCCTTTGGAGTGCGCCGTGAACAATGCATATAGAATCGAACCTTTCAATCGAGAGGGAGGACAACTTAAAGATTGAGCGTGTGTAGAGTTTTATCAGAAATACCTAGCCCTACTCGCATAGCTTGTGTTTCGTACAGTTTTTCATTGCGTTTTCTATACATTTCAACCCCACTTAGGGAGCAAATATCACAAAATCTGTGAAAAAACTGAATGGTTGGTAATTATGAACAACTAATATGTAGCAATCAAACGCAGAAAACGGACCAAGAAGTCGAAAAGCACGGAACGACTGTGGCGGAGACAAGTGGGACGTAAAGAAATTGGTTAAGGAGCAAAGAAAATGCCTACAAAAGGCATCGAAACTCGAGAACAATATTGATTACCTACCCTGATTCAAGTAAGCAGAAGTTTTCCTTCGTATACTGCGAAAGTTCATCGAAAAAAATCGTTCAAAATGGATTTACATGGAGAGGAAGCAAAATTTTAAAAATGATCACAAAAAGTCGTTAATGCAATATAACGGATTTTTTCGTCGTTAAATTTCATTAAAAAGTTTTAACGAAGAATACCGGTAAATCCGGTAAATCGATAAATCGTTAATGGTTAAGCGCATACCCTTGGTCGGAACATTCCAGCCATAATACAAACTTGTTAAAGGAATATCCGCGATATAAATATTTTGAGAAAAACTTCTAATGCGGTAAGAAGGCAACGGGCTTTTTGGTCAGGTAAAATGCAGAAATTGCATCTAAGATATCTCGTAGAAGCAGTGTGTTTAGCGCATTCTAGAAAGGAATTATTTGTCGTCGAACAGTGACGTAAAGGATAACATTCTAATCTGGAAGACTAGGAATGCAGCCTCGAATTTGTCGAGGTTGAGCATTTCCATCACTTCCGACTATTCCTTTGTTGTTATGAAGCGATAAGGAAGCCACATTGGAACACTACAAGATGTTAGCGTAGTGATTGGTAGGAACTGCGCAATATGCACAAGCACTGACCTCCTAGAGTTCTTCAGTCTAGCTAATCGCGCTAAAAGCACTCCGAGAGCTGTTCCTGGTTTTTGAATAGCTTCCTCCAAGGCTTTTTGATTTGTCTGCTGGGCTGTCCTGATCAGACTCTCTTACGGAACTTCATTGCTAGATTGGCGTGAAAAGCGTTTCAGTTTTTGAGCACACTGACGGCAATGATGCGCAACGCAGCGGAAAATGCTGGTCGTTGTTGTATGCCGCATGCTTCTCCCCGAGCCTTGGTCAAACCTGTGGTTGTTGCCTACCGTTTTCACGCGATACATGTGCTCCGACTCCTTGATGGAGGTGGACATGGCTCCGCTGCACTTTCTTCGGACGAAGGTGCTTTGGACTGCTGTTTTGTAGAAATGGCTTTTTATCGTCCTACAATCCAGCTGGACATTCCATCTAGGAATATAGACTAAATTCCGCACTTTTTCTGACGTATCTAGCATATGAAACTAGCGAAGAATGGACAACGAATTCCTCTGATAAAGGCAGGTGAAGCTGTCGAGGCATATAATAACCTTACATGCGTCACAAATCTTAATAGCCGTTACAGCTGCTCGTTACAGCTAGTTACATTTCCAGAAAAGTAGGTATCCTACAGAAGCCTTGTCCTACACTTCCACCGGTATATGTCGCATAGGTGAACAGCATTGGTAGGTGGGAGCGCCTAAACCAATCAGACCGTATTGAATGGGCATACCATTCAGAGAGGGCATGTACAGTTGGTACCCTGATGGGCTGGAATGTGTTCGGTTTGTGCTCTGCTTGGTTGTTGTTGGCTGGCGCACTCCCACCTACCAATGCTGCTCACCTACGCGACATGTACCCTTCCACCTTAATACTTGCAGGTAACTCTGCCTCATCTCTTCTACACTGTTCTTGAATACAACTGCTGCACCCAAGATGAACACCATCAAAGGGTCTACTCCAAAGTCAACTCATTCATGCGTTGATGAAGTAGCGTGTTGAAGCATAGGCCGATAGAACAGTGCTCACAATCCAGGTGGCCTCAGTTCTCAAGGCAGCCTTTGGAGAATGTCAGTACCCGTTCCTGCCATGAAAGTGCAGCATTTATGCGAATAGTTGTGACGCATAATAATGAAGCAGTACCCTATATTTATCGCTGCTATTGTTCGCGTCGTTGTGACGAGAACAGCTTTCGATATTTTGCTCAGACGGTATATGACAAGGAAATGAGCCATCGTGTCGGACGAGTTATCCCAGAAAATATTTCATTAGGAATAATTGACATTTTCAACATTTATTTCAATGATACTCTTCCCGTCTGTCGTTGTGCTATTTTTAACCAATTTGTTCACTCAATAATGATAAGGATGAAGTTCTGCGTTAGCTATTCCTTCATCTGAATGCGCCAGCATTCCACTTCTGCGAGACGTTGTGCATTGCAATCAATTTGGTTGCGTATTTGGCCTGTGCTACGACTTGGCGGTAACCAGATTAAGGAAAGGTAGTGTTTAGCGAATGTGAGAAGTATGCGAGGGTCCCTGATGCGAGGACGGCATCGGGGGGCAACTGAGCTAGTCCGAAAGTCCCGTAACATAAGCAGGACCCGCGTGGCTACGCTGAATGTAGGTACGTTGACGGGCCGCTCGTGCGAGTTGGTAGAAGCATTGGAGCGCAGAAGAGTTGATTTCTGTGCGGTGGACGAGGTGGTCCTGCAGCAAGTCAAGGGACATAGGACGAGGCTTCAAGGCCGTTCTATGTGAAAGTCCTAGGACCACCAGTGAAGTTGGAGTCATAGTCTCCGAACGATTTCGTGACTCGATTGTAAACGTCGAGCGCTTTGACGATCGATTGATGAAAGTCGTTGTCGCCGCTAAGGAGCGACTCTATCACTTCTTCTCTGCGTATGCTCCGCAGACTGGCCGCTCCGATCAAGCCAAGGGTGAGTTTTGGAGCCTGCTTGATGAGAAGACAGCAGAGGTGCCGTCGAAAGATGTCATCATAGTCGCTGGTGACCTTAATGGGCACGTAGGCGCTACGAAAAACGGGTACAGCTGTCATGGTGGATTCGGATATGGGTTGCGTAACGCAGATGGTGAGCGTATTCTTGAGTATGCGGAATCACATAGCCTCACCATTGTGAACACCGTCTTTCGAAAACGCGACTCCCACCTCATCTCGTACTATAGTGGGAGCTCCATGTAACAGATAGACTTTGTGCTTGTGAAGGATCGCGACCGAAGTATTGTCACAGACGCAAAGGTCGTGCCGTATGAGACGGTCGCCCCACAGTACCGACCGCTGATCTGCACCCTAAAGATCGCCCTTCCAAGGCAGAAGCAGGTCGATCGATGCGGTGCACCGAGAATGAAATGGTGGCGAATGAGAGAGAAGGAAGCAGCTGTGATTTCTCACGGGCAGTTACCGACAGTTACAATTGTCGACGAAACTTGGAAGAAGGCTGCCGACGCGAACGTGAAGCTGTAAGGTTGGAGCTCGGCATCACGGTGCCTGGACGACGCAAGGTCCAAAAGCAGACGTGGCTGTGGACAGAAGACGTGAAAGCAAAAGTTCGAGAGAAGAAGTCGCTCTATCACGTGTCTCTCGGCGAAAAGACGGCCGATAACTGGCGAAAGTACCAAGAAGCCAAGAAGGCTGCAAAGAAGGCGCAGTGGCTGTTGCAAAAGCCACTCATTATGGAGATGTCAACGAGAAGCTCGAGTCTTGCGATGGTGAGCGGTATCTGTACCGACTTGCCAAGAGTCGCCATCGGCAGACCGAGGACATTGAGAAGTTTTTCGGCATTAATGATGAGGACAGCCATCTTCTCATGGACCGCAAGAAGGCATTGAGGCGATGGCGCGATTACTTTGAGGAAATCTCTACAGTAGAATTTTCTCATCCAGCCATCCCTTCTACGGCTCCAACCCACTGCCCCCTCCAGAAGATCACCGTGGAGGAGACTGAAGCGGCTGTGAAGAAGATGAGGCCAGGCAAAGTGACTGGGCCCGACGACGTGGCAGCTGATTTATGGAAGTCCAAGTATTGGTACCCTGCTGAGTGGTTGGCGAAGTTCTTTAATCAGGTTATGTCGAAGAAGAAGGTGCCTGAGTGTTGGCGTCAAAGCACGACGATGCCGATTTGGAAGAAGAAGGGCAGTCCTGCAGACTGCTCCAATTTCCGTCCTATTCGCTTGCTTTCGCACAACATTTATTTTTTTATTTTTTTTAAACTGCACAAAGATGCGCACATTAAACAGGACAATGGAAAACAAGTCGATCAACTAACAATTAGTTTACGTAGAAGAAAGGAACAACATGATGTCAGATCATGTTGTTCCTTTCTTCTACGTAAAGATCATGAAGCTCTTTGAGCGAATTGTCGATGGACGAATTCGTGACATCGTCCAGCTTTCCAGCAATCAGTGCGGCTTCGTAGCTGGCTGTGGCACCATTGATGCCATACATGCCGCCCGCCTCCTGTTAGAGAAGCGCTGAAGAAGAAGAAGAAGAAGAAGTGTTTAGCCGTCTCCATAATAGTAGGTACCAACTCACAGCAATTCGCCGACGCCGTACGGATGGAATGCTTGGTTGGGCAGAGAAATCTGAATCTATAACCTGGAATCGGGTGCATGCGACAGCCTCCGCCTCCTACAGCTGTGATACTTTGCGTCTCTGAGCTAAAGATGTGACATTATTCACACCTTTTGCATGGGGGCCGAGTGAGCCATTCCATGGGTACGGTCGAACTGAGACTTTGCCCTAAGGAGAATCGACGATCATCGAATGGACGGTGATGCAAGTGATTCTTCCCGAAAGAAAGCCGTTGTTTTTGTAAATATCGTAGGCATCCATGCATACAAGTGAAACATCAAAAGCTTCTCTTTTTTGGCTACCCTGGCAAATGTGCAACTCCATCGAGGAAATCTCGACGTTAGAATTTCTGCCACATATCCAGCAGCTCTTACAATACTGTAGTGAGTGTTGTTAGTCCATAAAATCTATTCGGAAGAACGAAGCTTAGGAGACGCGGCCCTGAAGAAGGTGAATACAGGCAACTCGACTTGTCGTGATAGTTTGCCCATGAAGAGTGGGCGACGGGTATCCACTGGGCTATTCTGGAACATGGCAGAGAGGACTGGGAACTATGCGCCCGCTCGAGAAATTCTGCGCTCAGTATAATAGCGGGTGATACAAGCAATGATTCTATACCGAAGGCGTGCTCCACATTATGTTCTCCAACTCAAAAGTAAATTTAACCAAAAATATCGCGTTTATATGAAGTAAATATACCATTTTCTCTGCGAGTAGGACACTTCTTAAATCAAATTCGACACTTTTCGAATAAAATTGGACATTCTTTTGCAATAGCCTAAGACTTTCAGAGAAATCAGAGCGAACTCTTCATAATCGAAATGAGCTTCTTCTACATTAAACTACAAAGGTTAGAATATTTTTTTCAAAGAAAATGTAGTATAACTTTCTTTGAAGTTTAGTTCTTCTATCCAATAGGTGAACATTTTGTTTGGAATTTTATAAAATTTTTATTTTTTGAGGAAAATAGTGGTTTAGAGATTATTTTAAAAAGCAGAAGAACGGTCATTTCTAGTACCAAAGAAAAGATTGCGCCATGCTCTCTTCCAAGACGTCGCGATTCTTAATCGATTGATATCAGAATTACTGATTGCCTGAAGTTTTACACCTGTTAGTTGCCTTGTTCTGTAGTTATAAAACGGAAGCAACTGTAAAAAACACACGTATCCTTACTTTGTTGGTTCATGTAAGTGGTACTTCCATTATCAATCAAGCAAAAGCTGCGGCGAAGTTTTGAGTGCATAGCGCGATCTGATCTTTTAATGCGCTATGTGCTTGCCTATTTGCTGTGCTTTGAGACAAGTTTTATTTACATTACTTTTTATCTGAAAAAAAAAAATAAAATCATTACTTAATTACTTACTTATTATTAATTTAATAAAATTACTAAAATTATTATTATTATTGAGGTCGTAAACAAAAAAATTTCAAAAATGTTATGTCAAATTTTTTGAACATAATTTTATTCTAACCGTTTTTTTGAGTCGATAGTTTAACCTGCCTTAAAGTAATTTTAAATTGAATGAGTACGCTTTGATTTCAAAAGTCTTCGGCTAGCTTAGATAAGCGTCCAGTTTGATTTTAAAAATGCCCAGTTCGACGTGAAAATGGTTTAGATTTTTCGTCTTGGAAGATGTCAAATCTTGGATGGCCACTGATATCGAAATAACAACAGCGCTGATAGAAAGGCTTCTTACAGCTCTGTTCGATTCTGGAATAGATACCGTTTGGAAACATTAGTCCTATCAGCGGTATTGTGGGCAGAGCAGTCTGCAGTGTTCTAAAAACCATCGCCAGTATGAAGGAATAATTTCCACTGGTGGTGTCGTTAATAATTCAGATTACCTGTCACTGCTTCCAGCTGTGTGTCGATTACGAGAAGGCTACTGCCGTCAGCGTCACCTGGGATGGACCCCCTTCGACTTGTAGAATTCCCCCTCTGAATACGTTTTCAGGATTTTGCAGATCTCTGAAAAGCATTGTGTGCAATATCTTCTTCCTAAGAACGTGAAGACAGGATGCCTTCTCAGAACTGCCACCCTCGGATGCGTCACTTACATGACCTGTGGTCACAAACACTTCTAAAGTGCAATAAAGTATCTCTGAGGTCGTGTTCCGTAACTGACACCGCCTTACTTCTTTCATTCTCACTGAAGCGTATCAGACCGCTAAACATCTTGGCGATTAGTGCAGCTGTATTTATGCGTACAGCACTTCCCCGCCTCTTCTCCAGAGTCTCCAGAGTCTCCAAAAGTTCCGATGACGTTTTGCGGTCGGTGGGCACATGCTACCGCCCGATATTTATGAGTCGTAATAAGTTGGAGTCATGTGATTTGTTGCCGATGCTGGTCCTCTACCGAAAGCTCATTAGCAGCGAAGAGTGGCTTCAATGGCGTCGACATGGCGTGACGACGTCGTCTACCGTGGATGACTGATGACTGGTGATGTTCCATTTAAGACCACCACCACCCACTCATGGCTTATCGCCGGCTTCTATCAACACCAGCGGTCTGGTGGACTCACTTCCTCCTACTGTAATGTTCACTGTCCTATTTTGGTCTGAGGAGCGCGACAAAAAGAGTGGACTTCCCTTCAGCCAGCAGAATCTCAGGGCCTTCACGACTCTGTTCTCATAATATGCTAGAGTTGGTTAGGTTGAAGCTCATCATGAACTCCACGAGATCGTATTATGATTCAGTTGAGAACCACTTGCAGGACCAATCACATGGACAACTTTCAGCGCCCTCCCATGCTGATGGTAAGATAAAGGAATAGCAATGATAACTACTGGATGAAGGATTAGATCCTTGCGTTCGAGCGCAAAATTGGAGTTAGAGCACACATCCCTGCGGTCGATCTTTCATGTGCTAGGCAAGCATGAATTCGTTGGGTATAATTAGGATAGAGGACGGCGTTACTCAATTTTTGAGATGCGCCACGCATTCTACTACTACGGAATGTCGTGAACAATCCTCCACGTCGTCCCAGATAGATATGAGACCTTATGTGCTCGCTCTGACAGGTACTGGTCCAAACTAATTGATCATACTATATAGAACATTTTTGACGCGGGTATCTTACGTGGATCACACCCTTGAGTTTCTTCCCCTGTTTCCTGGTGTTCTCTTGACATCCCGCAGAATCCAGTCGATGACGAATCTCGTATAGCGGGCGAAGGTCATTACATGGCCGGTCCACCTAACTTTCGACGCCTTGGCCCGAGCGACAGGGTCTCTGATCTTCGAGGGCCGTCGAAGCTCGGAACTCCTGAGGCCTTCTCTCCCTTGCGTGAGTCGTGTCACTACGAGCATCGTCCTCTCGATTCCACGCTGCGCTATGCTGATCTTGTGTTCATCCTGCTTTCGTATAGCCATGTCCCTGGGGGTTATGTTAGGGCAGGAAGAACGGCGGAGTCGAATAGGGAGCCGGATGTTCTTCGCCTTCTTCGCGACATCTTCGAGGACCTTGATGGCTCCCTAAGCCGCTCGTTTCCTCCTGCCCAGCTCAGTGTCGTTGGCCATGTTGAATTTGAGATCTAGATACCTGTAGCCGGAGCATTCGAAGATGTTCGTTTCGTGTGGGGCATCAAAAACTCGTCCGCTCCTCATGAACACCTTCTTCGTAGGATTCAGCTGTGCAGAACTATCCCACATACACGATCGAATGCAGAACGGCCTCCAGTCCGTATTGCGGTCAGAACCAGTACGTGTAGATCAATGCAGGTTCAGTGTCAAACAGACGAAAGTTTAGGCTCATCGCTTTCATTAATCGAAACGTTCGCCCGTATGAAACTGTGCTATAATCCCAGTTTCGAACTCCAAAAACCTAATCCTTCCTTTCAGATTCCATAGCCCAACTCCTGAGGTAGGACTTCTTAAGGGTGTAGCGGAGCCATTTCTCGTTGCAGTATTTGGGAAAGTTAGAACAAAGACTTTCGCATCACACTTAATAAAAGATGCCTTTATTTAATGTCCTACAGATTGCAAAGAATTACCTTAATCAAATTTCTAGCCTGCTTAGCTTGTTTCCAGTCTTAAGCATATTTTCCTTCTATTAAAACTTCCATGTTATCGTCAGTAATATAGGAATAGGTGAAAAAAAGACCAACTCAAGTTTGTCGGTTAGGTAGGCCGCTCATTGTCTAGTGCACTTAAAATTGAGGTTCTCTCGAGGAAGTTTAAGACCAACCAGGAAGAGATTTCGACCTCCCATGGAACTGCGGGTGGAGACCAGAATGATTAGAAAGGGCTAGGAATGCTGATTACGAATATGGGTGTCAAATTTGCAAAACGAAACACCTGAGCGAGATGTGAGACTGCAGTCCGGCACACCCACTTTCGACAGGTCTCTCTCGTTCAGGGGTTTTATTTTGCATTTTTGACACCCATAGTCGTAATCAGCACTGCGAGGTCTTTCTGATGACCCTGGTCTCCGCTTGAAGTTCCATGGGACGTGGAAACTATTCCCTAGAAAGTAGGATCCGGTAGGTAATCTCAATGAGGTGCATTTTGAACCACTTCCAAATTAATGCCTCTGAAGGACATACAACTAGCAACCAGTTTCCTTGTATTGGAACAAGTTGCTTAGAAGATAGCAACCCTAGCGCTGGCTCCCCATTAGAGGCGTACCAAAGACAATTTTAAAGGCATTACCCTTAAAAAATCAGCTACATAGAAGAAGAATTTCTAACAAATTAAGGAAGAACGGTCAGTACCATACTCCATTACCAGTCTGCTCTTGCGCATCCTAAGTATAAGTAAGTAGATATTGAATAAAAGCTGAAGTTCAGCAATCTCAGCATTGAAAGCTGTAGGGTGTGTAAGAGGTTTAAAGCATACGTGTGAAGTCTAAGCTATCGTGTAGGAGTAAGGATACATATGGGTATACTTACAAGTATAGGATGTGCAGGTGTATTGGGATAGATATTGGTGTAGGTATAGCAGTAGATATAAATATAAGAATAGGTATAGGTATAAGTATAGTTATAGGTATAGGTATAGGCGTAGGTTTAGGGGATGCGTGCTAGCGAAGGTGCGGCCTGTTGCCCACAACTCTAATCCAGGTCCGCCTAACCCGGCCTTATTTCCATTCATAGGTGAAGTGAAACCAGAGTCATTTTAATGATCGGCTGGACACCGCAAGTCACCGTATGGACTAAGTTCACGCCTATGTTACCTTCACGATACCCCAAAGAGCAGAAGGTGTAGCGTATCCTACAAAAGGACTCGTTAAGCCTGTCTTTTAAAATTGAAAGCTCTATTTCTTTGCGGTAGGTATACCTATGCGCACTAGTAAAATAAGGATAAAAGGACAGAGAACGGTGTTACTCAATTCCTTTCGGGATGCTCTAAGCATTCTACTTCTGGCGATGTCGTGGAGACGATTTGAATGCAAATTTGGCCAGACAGCCACATTGGCTGACTTACGGTGGCCAGCCGATGAATATAATATATCGGCGCCTTATCCTTCCCAGACAAGTCTGGTACCAGTTCGCCAACCTCGGTAAAATGGAAGGCTTGGTTGGCCTGGGCGGGAGATCCGAACCAGGAACCTGGTATCGGGTGCACGCGATACCCGGCACCTATGTACTCCGACAGCTACATTCACCCCTCAGTGAAGTCACAACCATGCAATCAAGTTCTTGACAGTTCAGATCTATCTTCGACCAGAAAGAAATGTAAAAGTAGACGAACACTTGGGGCTAGCTGCGCAGTAGTGTATAGTTTATTACTTTGTATTTTTTTTATTATTTTTAACATTTTGTATTTACAGTAAAAGTGTCTCGTGCACGTGGCAGCGCAGTCCGAATAGGCGCCAGTTATCGTCACCACCTGAACCGAGATTCTTGGTTCAGGTTTATCGCCTAGCCTTCTCTCTGAGGTCGGTGAATTGGTGACAGGATTGTGTGGGGAATAAGACACAGGCTGCTTCGTTGGCTGGCCACGGCAATCCATTATGTAGAACAATTGCGCATTCAAATTGCCTCCGTCACATCTCGTAAAAGTGGAATGCGTGGCGCATCCCAAAATGGAATGGTATTTGACAACTTCAGTTACTTCATAGGTGCTTTTTAAAGCACTGAAGTTTTCAGGGCTTTCACTCACTTCCTTCAAGTGACAGTGACTCTGGCCTTTTGTCTAAAAAGACTTCAAAAACACTCAAAACCTTCCTTCATGCGCTACACACTTCGCCCCTCAGATTTGTGGTGAAGTGCTGATTTCAAGAAGAAACTACCCTGCTAACTGTTCACAGAGTCTCTAACGATAAGTGTCTCTCTTATGGTCTTGTTGTTAATGTAAAAACCACGGGGCTATGTCGAAGGTACCCAAATGTCAGCTCGTGTGATCAGAAAAACTCAACTTCAGGACATTAATCGCCTGTCTAAAAAATGGCTTCAACTAGAAGTAAAATATCACAACGGCAGTCCTGTACCCAAGACATATGTATTCTTCCATTTATCTGAGCATTCTCCCGGAACCTAAAAGTCAAGATATTGAAATCATAACAAAGATCTTATCGTTCCGTTGTTTTGGCAATTTACGTAATAGGATGGCGAAGCTAACACAGGGTTTTTACGATCGAGAAAAACTTTCATGTTCTTCGATAAATTGAATCCGGTCGCCTAAGGTAGGAGAAGCTGTGGTCATGATAGACTTCAAGTCAAGGGCTCTCCAGGATTTCGAGGTGCACTATCTCTATAGCAGACGTAATTTGTGACGTGGATCCGAAATTTTCTTGTGACTGTGCAAATTTCTTCTAAACTCATATGTTCATTATAGCTCGTGAGGTATCGAGCATGAAGAAGCTATATAAGCTAATAATCGACCGGAATCCACTGGCGAGGGCGAATATGTAGAATACGGTAGTCGAGTGGAAGAGCGCGATGGTTGCGAAGAAATCCTTGCTCTGAACGGAATGTTTTCCCCTTTGTCTTCGCCGCAACTAATCCGAAACCTCTTGTAGAGGCGCACCTTTGTGGCTGGTTTTCATGCATGTTCATATCAGATTTTCTTAGTTTTCAGTGTTTGCAGTATCACGTGCACCCTGGCTCAAGGTACTTGGTTCGGATTTTCCAAGTCGACGAAGCCTTCCACCCCTCCGGGGTAAGTGATTTGGCACGAGAAATGTGTGGGAAGCCTAATGCACTGACTTGTGCATCGGCTGGCCACTGCAAGTCATTGTATGGCCAAATACGCATTAAGATCGCCTCCACGACATTCCGCAGAAGTAGAATGCGTGGCGCTTCTTAAAAGGGACTGATTGGCGCCGTCCCTTGTCCTTTATCTTCTATGCATTTTCTGATATTCTCGCATTCTCTTGAATGGGGTGGGTGACTTGGTACCAGCGATCGCTCTCTTGCATTCATTTGAGTTCCATCGTTATCAAAGCCTCATGAAGGACCCAGGTAAAACACAAGAAATTATAGATGTTTAGAAGAGTAAAGAAGGATATAAAGAGTTTACTTATTTTATTTGCTCTTAATAAACAAAGTAAAGCTACTTAATAAAGATGGAAAATGTTCGTTTCGCCTCTGATTTAGACGAACCTTTGTGTTGTGCTTCAAGTAAGAGTTATAATATTTGCAGTTCAAGTTAGATCGAAAATCGTGCAGACAGATACGAACCACTGGACAAGCGTGGAAGCCCCCTGTAAAACTTCGCAATCCACTTTAGTCACGTGGAAAAGGAACCAAAGCACACTGCGAGTAATCACCACAAAGAATTTGAGAGTGACCAGAGTGGTATTCTCATAGGTTTTCAAGTTTCTTTAATGAGTGCTTCGTTCAATCTTTACGAAACTTTTATAGGATGTGTTACTACTACCCCTGGCTGTGTAGTTCTTCCATTCTACGTCTAGGACTTTCTATGGCTCCATACAGAACAAGATTGGAAGATACTGTGATGAAGGGTGAAGGAGAAAGATCGGCGTTAATGAATCTTTTTCGGAGTGGGCCACGCTTCTGCTTCTACGGGATGTCGTGGAGACATTTTGAATGGGTACATATCTGGTCTATACAATGGCTTGCTATGGCCGGCCATTGGATAAGTTGGTATGACCAACTATCAAGACAAGTTTACTAGTCGGCCGTTGGGCAAGCTACCCTTCTTTAGACCCTGAAAGGGACCAGGTTAAATAACCAGGGATCTCTGAAGAAGACGATCTCGCCAGTAAACCCGTCAGCCAACCTAATGCAGAACCCAACACATAGAACAAAAGAAGTTGACAGATAGAGGGGTAGGTATAGCTGTAGGTATAGGCACAAGAATAGGTGTAGCTGTAGGCGTAGGAGGATGCGTGCTAGCGAAGATGCCGTCTGTTGCCTACAGCTCTAATCAGGGTACATGGTTCGAGTCCCGACAAACCAGGCCTTCCTTTCATTCATAGGTGATCAGAATAATCTGGGAAGGATGAAGCACTGATAAACGTTCGTTATTCTTTTCGGGCAAGCCTTGAACCAGATCGACGACCGCGGAGGGCTGGGAAAGGAACGCTTAGTTGCCATAGGTCGGAAATCTGAGCTGGGAATCTGGAATGGCGTGCATATGACGCCGGCGCCTCTCCCGACTACGTTTTCATGCAACCAAAGCTTAGGATGCTGGGCATAGTCAGCGCTCTCCAAGGATATGCTACTCATACCGTTCGTCCGACCGTAGGCGCTCAGCATACAGGACCAGTTGCTTCCTATGCTTAGTTAATAGAGATCTCTTCACCAGCGTATTCCGAAACTCAGCGTGGAGTGATTGGCACTGCCTTACTTCGTGACAGTGAGAAAATCCTTCAAGGTGACAGTCAGCTAGCCATAAGTATGGTCTTGAAAGAATAACAGAGGCTGGATTAGTGCTTCTGCTGCTATACGACATCGAGTCAGAAGCTGCATTTTAAAAAAGGACAAAAATTAAAAGTTACCACTGATCGGTCCCACGAGGTGCTGATCGGTCCCACGAGGTGTGGATGTTGCGTTCGATGGTGTAAAGGCGTAGAGCATTCCCGCCCGGTCAGAGGGAGGTGCGGGTTCGAGCCCCGCCTGGCGCTAGAAGTTTTGACAGCAATAAAGCATAGTTGTGACAGCCTAAAAGTTACCACGTTAACAGAATTTCAGACTTCTAAACTTTTAATATTAGTTACACACAAATGCCTATTTTTTCAACTCGTATTCCGTTTTTCCTATCAGTCCCTGCCAGGAAGAACACCTCTCTGGGTCGCATATATTCGAATGAATGAATCCATCTTCAGACGTTGGCGTAGCCAATGACAGTGCAAAGTCAACGCCTACGATTGCGTAGGGAGGCATTGCAGAGAATAGGTGTCGATTTTGTGCAACTTAAGCCATTTAGAGACGTCATCGGGCAAGTTTTGTATTCATGATATGACATAATTCAATGAATGATTTAACACTACCCCACTATTCACCCACCTCCACGCTATTGTGAATGCCAGATAGTGCTTCAGTTTCTACCCTCTGCCCACATAACCCTGGGCAAAGAACTTTATGAATAAGGTCTATAGGCGACACTACTTACCTAATTCTTGGTGCACTATAGCGTACTGTAGTCTAGTCGCTTCAGTTGTCAAATGCTAGGTTCCAGTAACCAATGCCCTACTTCTTTGTTAGGGCTTCTTGCAAGCGGTTGTGCACTATTAGAATAACAAGAAGATTTGTTAGGGTATTCCTGTGCCCCAATGTAGTAATCAAGGAAGTACCTCGTGAAGCCTAGAACGTTTGCCTGCCGTAGTTCGCCGCTGCATCCTTATGTGTCGGTATTTTTCTGCTGCCGTCTCTGTGTTCGTCGTCATTCTTTCGTCGTTCTGCATCTCCTCGGCGCCTTCTTTCGAGGCCAGCCCACCATTCTGATGAGTAGCCTCTTGCAGGATGCGTATCAGCGGATTCATCGTCTTCATTGCGTGTATCGTTGCTTGGGCGTTTGCGGCACCGGTGAGCGACACGGAGGCAGCCTTCAGGATATGTGAGTCTCCACGAAAGGACGGCCAGGTATCTGAAGAAGCACGTTCTCCATTTCAGTGGACAAATACCTTCAACGGTTCGGCGGCGATGACTTGCCGGATGTGTACCTTGTCGGAGAGCATGGGTGAGTCGTTCTTTGTGGCCTCGTCGCAACCCATAGGACTCCGTGGCATCAATCCCACCTCAGCAAATTGCTGAGGAATTGCTGCTTCTATTGGAACTGACGTTGGCGAATGTTCCTGATTGCCCAGGGAAAAATTCGGGTGCACTTTTTCATCGACTGGGAAATAAGGAACTAAGCGAAAAACACGCTTGGCGCTGTCACTGCCATGCACAATCTTCGTGAATTTCTTGCCCTCTACGTGAACTTTTTCAGTCCTTCGGAGTGACGGCTGGGGTTTCTTCATACAAAGCGCTTTCAACGCTGATTTGCTAAGTGCCTCTAGTGGATGTAAGAGCAAGTGAACATCGTGTAAAAGCTTCTCGTAATTGGCCGAACTCTTTCTTCAGCGACAATCGTTAGCTAATCTCCAACAAACGAGAAGTTCTTCTTCAAAAAACAAGATTCCTATTTCTCGAGGGCAGGTTGGGCACGGAAAGAACAAGATGAAATGTAAAAGCAAACGAGTTGAGCGTTGTGATGGTGAGATTCAGGTGCACATTATACTAGGGTGGGCAAAAAGTAAAGGATAAAGGATAAAGGAGGGCATTATTAAATCTCTTTTAGGATGCGCCACGCATGCTACTTCTGTCGTGGAGGCGATTTGAATGCGTATTTGGCCATACAATGACTTGCGGTGGCTAGCCGATGATCAAGTCAGCGCTCTATCCTACCCAGACAAGTCTGGTACCACACCGACCCTGGGGGATGGAAGGCTTGGTTGGCCTGGGCGGGAATTCCGAACCAGGAACCTGGTATCGGGTGCACGTGACAGTCGTGCCTCCTCCGACTGCGCTACACGCGCCCATTACCATGTCTTTAATTCGAATGGCTAGTCTTTTCTGTGTCCCCCTATATGTGTTAGGTTACATGTTTGACATTCAATCTGATAGACTGCCTCTCCAAAGAACGATCTATGACATTGAATGTCAAAATTTCAGTCAGTGTCAGTGACTAAACAAGGAAATTCCAGATGGCTAAGAGAACCGGCGACAAAACATAACGTTGAGGTACTTCACTAGTTAGGAACATTTGAGGAACTCCACTAGTTCTGAGAATGACTCATTTTCCCTTACGTGGAATGACCTATCGGATACAATGTCTTCTGCCCACTGGCTTCTTCTAGTAGTAGTCTAGTATGATCGCTTGTAAATGAGCTAGATCAAAGGAATTGTATCAAAAACTTTCATGGAATATCCCAAGATCTCTATCAAACCATAAACAGGACCCATTCGACTGTAATAAACTTATTAGAAATGCGCGCTTTATTTTTCATAGCAATTTTGATAGCAGGCTTATCATTTTATTTGAGTAGGTTCGAATACGGTAACTACTTTCTTATTTAGTACGATTTGTGCAATTCTACTCGGAAAAGGCATTTAGCAGAATTCGTTTTCAGACCCAAATGAGAGGAAAATTCCAATTCAGCCAATGATCATTAGATACCACTAATAGTAGTGTACAAATTTGAAGGCTCTCATAATCCTGTATTATAAATTGTTTATATCGAATGTGAGTTTGAATCACTGTTACTACTGGGTCACAACTTTAAGTGTTGGGACAATGTTGTATCGTTGCATAGAATACCTAGTGTTAACTTCTAGTTTACTCCTGTAGTAAAAAATGTTTGAGATCGCAAACATCGAATTTATCATAGAAGACCTTATAAGCACCTGTGGAATAAATCTCATAAACTGAACTCACCCTACAACAGCGTTGTCACTGGTGAAGGAACCGGTCGTGAGATGAGCTTAGCTAATTGTGAAAATCCACTCAGATTTCAGGATCGGGTGCAATCCTAGTTGGTGGTGGACACTCTTAAACGATTTACGACATAACGAAACACAATAAATGAGCAATGGCATGTACAAATACGTAAACTACGCCAACACGGTTGCCCGGATATACTCGGTTTTCGGGTTCCTATTTGGGAGAGGGAACCTATAAAGGATCATTCTCGGGGCAAATCTAGTGAGGGAAGACTTATCTACTGAACTTGAGAACGGTTCATCTTCAAGCGCCAAAAGGGATAACATCAGTAAAATGAAATACAAATAGGCAAGACGCCATCAATCAACGCTTTGGACACAGACAAGACAATGTACTTCATCGCCTAATCATAATCAAACGTCCCACCTAGCTCCCGCTGTCATATATTCTCACGTTTTCTGTGCTACGTCTTGATTTTGTTAGTGTAGTTGTTTTCTAAGGAACGAGGGAGTTCGATATATTTAAGAAATGAATGCATTCAGCTTTTACGAAATAGTTTAAGAGTGGCAATCACTAACTAGGATTGCACCCAGGATCGAGTTCTGTTGACAACAACAGCGGTCATAGTATCACTTCTCGTGGTAGCCTTAAAGGATAAAGGATAAAGGACGGCGTTATTCAATCTTCTTTGGGATGCGCCACGCATTCCACTTCTACGGGATGTCGTGGAGGCGTGTTGAATGCCTATTTGGCCGACTTGCGGGGGTCAGCCGATGCACAAATCAGTGCTTTATCCCTCCCAGACAAGCCTGGTACCAATTCACCGACCCCGGAGGGATGGATGGCTTGGTTGGCTGGGCGGGAAATCCGAACCAGGAACCTGGTATCGGGTGCAGCCGGCGCCTCCTCCAACTGCGCTTCACGCGCCCTTCGTGGTAGCCTCACATATTGAAATTTCATAACAACCTCTTACTGAATGACTGAAGTAATAGACATAGTTTCCCATTCTCATTCATGACTCAGAATCACATGAATTCATCCATTTATCTGTGACGCATCATAAAGCACAAATGAGCAAATCAGGCGAAACAGCACTAGGCCATCAACACGACATGAGATCACTGGAGGGGGACAAGCTGCGGAGCGGTCGGTGGAGGGAGATGCTCAACGCTAAGGAGAAGCCGGGTCCCGGGTGCAGTCGGGTGTCTCTCGTACGTCTTGGTGACTACCGTCGGGAGTCAATTGTCCTTGCTTACATATTATTAGGTCCGTACTCTGTAGGCCTGTGTCTCGGATTGAGAAGAACGAGAACCAGCGAAAATTTGGAAAATACGAAAGAAAGAAGGAAACAGGGTGATCCCCTCGCGGTAGCAAACATCTCATCTCCCGTAGAGGTGTTCCGTCTTCATCCTTACATTTCAATTTTTCGCGAAGTTCCACTATCACCGTCTTTCTCATTTCCTTCTTGATTTTGGCGAAGCTGCCCGTTCAGAGAAGCCCATTTCAGTAAGAACTCTATTGAGGCGACACAGTGTGATGATCTGTTCCTACAATGGTATTACCCTCCAAGAAGGCAGATATCCAATGTCGAAAAAGCCATCCAGTACTCGGAACAGCGTGACCTGGAGGCGTATAGGGTTCGCATAGAAGGAGTGATTCGCTTTTTTGTCCATGTGGGTACCAGTGGTACACATAATCACAGTGGATCTTTCCGAGCCCTGTGCCCTGTCGATTGTGGCGACGATCACTACGGTAGCACCGTTTCGCATAGATATGTCATATTAAAGGATAAGGATAAAGGACGGCGTTACTCAATCAATTTTGTGATGCGCCAGCGCATTCTACTTCTACGGGATGTCGTGGAGGCGATATTAATGCGTATTTCGCCATACAATGACTTGCGATGGACCAGCCGATGAACAAGTCAGCACTTTATCCTTCCCAGACACGTCTGGTACCAATTCGCCAACCCGGAAGTGATGGAAGGCTTGGTTGGCCTGGCTGGAAAATCCGAACCTGGAACCTGGTATCGGGTGCACGCGACCGTCGGCACCTCCTCCGACTGCGCTACACGCGCCAGTATGTGTCATATTACAAGCAATATTTTGGGAATATTTGGTTTGTTCTCTAGTTACCTTTTTAATGCACTTTTTCTTACAACGTGTTTAAGCCTCTCAGCAAAGTCGCATGCAGATTCCGTTCAGGTCTTCTTACAGTCAGATACCCGTTGGCGAACAAGTCTCCGGAGTGGGGGTTTCAATTAGGTTGCCGGAAAAGAGATGTCGCTTTTGCTCAAAAAGGAATTTTATCATAAAAACAGAGTGGCAAAGCTTTAGTATAAGAGGTGTTTAATTCACATTATTACCAAAGGCATCTCGGTAACCTACTTGCAAAGAGAGGGTGCCTTTCTTGAAGAACTCTGCTATGTAGCTGCGACTAGAAGAAATTGGACACCCAAATTTCGACTTCGTCACGGTTCTTGAATTTTTTCTCAGTGAAGGCGCGCTGCATCGACCGGAGAAAATGGTCTGATGGCGCAAGGTCTGAGCTATAAGATGGGTGAGGCAGAAGTTCCTAGCCCAATTCCTCAATTTTTTACAGCTCAATATTTGCGGCATGGACGAGCGTTGTCATGAAGGAATTTCAGAGTTGCTGTATTCACTCCACTCCTTGTTGATGCAGTACTGGGTCCACACAGCCAGTTGATCTTTGAAAAGGTCTGCTGTAACTGTGTGGCCTGGATCCAGCTTCTCAAAATGCACCAGACCTCTACTGTTCCACCAAGCACAGAGCATGACTTTCTTCCTTGAATGTTAGGCTTCGTCGTTGTCTGCGGAACCTCACCGGGGCCAACCTTTACCGATTCTGCGTGGAGTTGTCGCAGTGGATCCATTTCTCATCCGACGTGACGACGAAGTCCTAGAAACCGCCGTTCTTGGTTTTGTGGATGAGAATGCCGGCGTTGGCGACTCGTGCAGACTTGTTCAGGAATATCGTAGTGGTATGGTTTCTGAGTAGGTTCGGTAATGGGGAAAATTGCTTTAAGATTTCGATACGAGTTCCGATAGGATCAGGCCGATAGGATACGCAGCTGCAGCGTCGTCTTGTGCAGACATTCCACCCCCTTCTTCACTCTGAGAAGCACCCAAGACAAGTGGAAGGCCTTGACTACCTTACCATGACGTAAAATATAGTATAACAGATCTATAACTCAACATCCTGTTAAGAGGAAAAATAAACTGATTATCTATAATAGATAGAATTCTCTTCTCAATCGTAGATAGCGGCAACACCAGATCCCATGCAGACCGAAGAGCAGTAATTTTCAGCCTTTCGATGGTCCCCTAAAGTGTGTACTTCAAAATTTCATAGATCATTGCAGCCTCATTTGCTCAGTTAACTGGGAGCATGAAAGCGACGAGGCGTTTCAGACTCTTATGGGGACTGATTCGCATGAGGGCACTCAACCGTGCAGCTGTTCAAAGCACAATTACATTCGCCCACGCATGGCTAGGTGTTGAAGTTCTATCTTAATATTCCGGATTCCTTTCAATACCGGAATTTTCAATTTTTCTGGTTATTTGAAGTCCCAAGCAACTACTCTACGGGTCATTTGTGGTTGCTTTCAAATGAAACAGTTTCAGACGATTTTCCAAAGTAACAGTTGTGAATAACGACTTAACTACTCTGAGGCCGTCATCGGTTATGGAAATGTACGATATACCGTAGTCGGGAGAGGATAATGAAGGTTCCGCCTCACGATACCCTTCCTCGGGTTTGACATGAAACTCTCGGATGTGCTTAACGAAAGGGGGAAGTGGCAGGGTGGCATACGCAGCTTCCAGTTCAGGGGTGCCCTCGCCCTACTAGGATTGGTTGGATCGATCATATTCCAGAAAAGCAAGGAAAAAGAGCCTTTTTTAGTCACTATGCCATTCAAAGTCCTTCCATGGTACTTGCCTAGTACGCTATGAACGCTTTAAGAACTGGATAAGCTTCAGGTGCTTCCGATTAAATGAATTGGCGATATGAGTTTCATCGTAACCAGGAGAGCGCTATTTCCGTATCACAGGTGGCAGCTCATACAATCGCTATGTTCCCCTTTTCTATGGTCGACCAACTTCTAGAGTTTTAGCAATTTCCACTGAAAGCTGTACGATATTTGCCTTCCATCTGGAATCACTGAATAATTCCTGAAAACCTGATTAGCCAAATGAATTTTCGGCACACCACATGTCGAGAAAAACACTAGCATTCTGATTAGTACGACATTGATAAAGGATAAGGATAGAAAGGATAAAGGGCGGCGTTATTCAATCCCTTTTGGGACGCATTCTACATTTATGGGCTGCCTTCGAGACGATTTAAATGCATATTTGGTCGTACAGTGGCCTGTGGTGGCCAGCCGATGAAACACTCAGCGCTTTATCCTTCCTAGATGAGTCTGGTACCAAATTACCGACTCAGGAGGTGTGGTAGGCTTGGTTGGCCTGGGCGGGAAGTCCGATCCAGGAACTTGGTACCGTTACACGCGACAGCAAGCACCTCTTCCAACTGCGCTACACGCGTCCATTGATAAAGCATAAAACGGTAAAATACGGCTGTTGCAGCGATGTTTTCTTACAATGAGGACTCTAGCGCCAGCCGGAACCTGTACTCCATCCGGTAAAACATCGCTATAGTTGTTTGCTACTGTAGTAACAACCACCTGATGCTTGAAAAATTGACTTGAACAAAAGACGGCGTCGACCAATTCCGATCTGAACACGCCACGCACTCTACAGGTTTTTAAAATGCTTCTACAGGTAATATGGAGTTCTTATGTGTTTATAGCTAGTACAATGCCTTACGGTTGCCTGCCAAGGACAAATCAGTAACTTATCCTTCTTGGACAAACTAGAGGGTTTCAGGGTTTGGTTGCATGCGGAGGGACGCGTACCAAAAATCTAAATTCCACAGCACACGACTATTGGCGCTCCCTCCAACTGCGCCACCACCACCACCAGTGCATTGACACGTTGTCCTAATCTTATGATGGTATTATGTGTTTAACGGCCCACAAAGGATTCTAAAATAAATTTTGAATTCATTTCCGTGCCTTGATATGGAAAACTTGGACACAAACCACTGTCAACCAGTTCGAAGATGTTCTGAAGTATTTCTGCAAAAAATAGTTCTACATCAAAAAGTTCTACATCATTTATTTCATATATTCCGTTCTGAACACGCCACGCACTCTTCAGGTTTTTAAATGCTTCTACAGGTAATACAGAGGAGTTCTTATGTGTTTATGGCTAGTACAATGCCTTACGGTTGCCTCCCGAGGAAAACTTGGACACAAACCAATGTCAACCAGTTCGAAGATGTTCTGAAATTTTTCTGCAAAAAATAGTTCTGCGTAATATAGAACGTTTGAAAGATAAGCATACCAAGATGGGGTATAAAAGGTAATAGGGACAAGAAAGGCTTAAAAAGTGTCTGTTGTGGTATGCGCCGCGCATTCTACTTCTACGGAATGTTGCGGGCGCGATTTGTGTGCGCTTCTGGCCTGCACAGTGGCCAGTAGACATCCAACACTGATTCGGATAACTCGAATTGTCATTTTTTCAAATCCGGTTAAAATGTGTACGCGAGTAATAACATTTTTGAGAAGCTCCGCATCTTGAAATGATTCCGATAAGAGAAGCTTAACAAAAAAGACTTTCAAATGATCCAAAAAACAGTTTTATTCTCGGATTTCACATCGGATATTTGAATTGGATAGGACATCAGTTTTCCTATCAAAAATCATTTATCTGAAAATTCATCTGCTAAAAATGGCCCCTATGCAAATCTCCCTATGATCCAAGCTTTTCAAAGATGCCATTATTCGCAGAGCCCTTTTAAGCAATATTTGGAAAAAGTAATGAATCTGAATTATCCGAATCGACGTCGGATGCAAGTCTAGTGGCCAGCGAGGGGAAGTCGGTGGGATAGTCAGCACTCCATCTTTTTTGGGATGAAGATAGAAGATACAGGATAGCATTATCCAATCCTTCTCCTGGATACGCCGCGCATTTAACTCCTGGGTGATGTCGTGGAAACTTGAATGGGGAGATGGCATATGAAGTTGCAAGTTGCGGTCACCAGCCGGTCTGAGGATGCCAGTGTTTTTCTCTTCTCAGCAGTGATTCACCGATGCTTGGCTTCAGCAGAAGCCGAACCAAGAGCTTTGATTTGAGTTGCACTTGATTGGAGCTGCCATCTCTGACTTTGCCATCGCGTGCTTCAGTGGTGCAGCACGAGTAAAGGTAGAATGCGTTGTGTAGTCTAGGCATTAGAAGCTGTCAGCCAGTCCAAAAGTTGAGTTCTAGACCCTCTCTCTTCCCCTTCCCTGCTACCGGTTTAAGGGGATGCGGATGACAGCGTGGAATGAAAGGGTAATGAACAAGTTGCTCATCAGATGGAATCCGCGCGTGACTTAGAATGCCAGACAGAAGTGGAATTCGCACCGCGTCTACTACCAAGAATGGATATAGAATGCTAATCTTTCTCCTTGTTCTCGGTCCACAAAGTTACCCTGTTTCAGGTCCAACAAGCGCGGTTTGGGCCCGCGACCGCTTCGATTCGGCTAAGTGAACAACGTGAAGTCGTGCTTGATTAACAATCGGCAACATCTCGTAAGATCGATCTCAAACGGCTGTGGACGTCGAACAACACCTCCACCACTACCACACAGTCACACCACCCATTACTCACCCACCTGCATACTTCACTGTCCCCCTATTGCTGTCGTTGCGTTGCTCGTCGTGATGTGTTGATAAAGAAGAGTTTAGGTTCGTCACTGTACTCCATCGTGATTGATTTGTTCATTTGGCTGCCAGATCTTGACGATGGTTCGCTTCTGAAAAAAATCGACGACGATATTGCACGCTACTTCTTAGAAGTAGCCTTCGTCACGCCATGATGGGTCATGCACTTGTATTCGAGTTCTATCGAAAGGACACGTCTTAAATTTGGCACTGGGCGTCTACTATAGACATTCCTTTTCATTAAGGGGAAATCCAAAGCAGACGAATCTCCTAACATCGAGCAGTTCATATATACATAGGAAAGAGACCAGGAAAGTCCTGGGAGCCTCAGCACGCTCGATTTATTACTGCCTAATTTCACGAGTCTGCCTCGGAAAAAAACACTACTTGACATGCAAAAAAATAACGGGTCAAATCCTCTAGAAGAGTGGGCAGAAAGAACACAGAAATCTCCAGATAATGTCATGCTATTTGCATGAGCTCGAGTTGTGTTGTCATTGAAGAAATGAAAAGAAAAAGAATGAAACGCCGCAGAAGAACGTTCATTCGATCAACTTTCTACTCTATTCCACAGTTCTCCACGCGTTTTGATGCGTGGCGGAGATGTGTGTCGAAACTGATAACCGACAAACTGGAATATAGAGCTGGGACCAGTTACTATGTGGATAATGGCAGTTCAGCACGAAACGTTACAACAAAGATTGGAAGGACTGCATCCCAAAGTTCCCTGCCTTGCCTGATCCTGAGCACTTCGAGAAGAAACAGAGAACCCAACTGTGCATTTCCCCGCTGAGCGATGCAAGTAGGTTGGTGCACTTTGATGGATATAACGGGGATTTGTGTAACCTCAGTGTTAAGCGCTCACGCGAGGAAACTGTGCTCTAATCCGAGTTTCGCGCTCCAAAAATCTATTCGCTTTCACTATAGTTTACATAGCCCAACTCCAATCACTCTACTGTGTGAGTGGATCTATGGCCGCTAAAATCAGATCGGAATAGATTTTTTTTGCATCGGGGCGCAACTTTGGCATTCGAGCACGGTTGTATCAATATGACCGCTCTATTTAGGCTCTTTCGTCGTTCAGGGGAGTCCGCAGCTGGAGGGATAGGGCTCCAGGATGCGGGGCAAAAACGCCACAACGCAGGGAGAACCAAACCCCAAGCTCACCCGTATGGGGCAACCCCACTACCCACTGAGCCACGATCCGCTCGCCATCGGGGGCGAACAAGAGACGTGGACACGAGCCACGACGCATCAGCAGCAGGTGCACGCTACAGTATCCCGCAAACCTGCGCATCAACACGCACGCGCCATTTTGACGCGTCTATTCCGATCTGAGGCCGGATTCATCAACGACTAACCCTTGGGTATAGAGGGTAGAGATACCCACGACGAAGCCTGCGTCTCTGACTCTTGCCTTATCTCTACATGACTCGTATCTTATCTCTATCCCTTATACCCCACATACCCATGGGTTTAATTGTTGATGAATCCGGCCTCTGGTTCTATATGGTCCTATGGTTAGCAGTTACCCTACTGTGTTCCATACAGACACCACAAAAAGTGAACAGTACCGGTTACTGTTTTTCATGCACAGGGATGAGGCCCCACCAGTAATCAGACCAGCCGCTGCTAGCTCTAGCTGTTAGCTGTAAATAATAAACCATAGCTGTTCTATGGAACATGACACATGGTGTACATGGTGATCCCCGAGCCTTTTGCGCCATTTCATGCAGAACTGGTGTGCTCTACACATCTGCTACACATCTACAGGACTGCGACGGAGCAGTTCTGAATAGGCCTTCTGAGCGTTTGGCCACTGAATACCCCTCCCGGAGCGCCAAGGTGCTTAGCAGTTTCTTTTAGAATACATTAATAGCTAAAAGAGCGCGATTAAGTTTAGCTATGACATCTGAGGAACACGTGCCTATGGAAGAAACGATCTTCGGTTGCGACCGAAGTGTGAACAATGGGTTTCAACGGCTTGCTGCATGACTCAAAAAAGCTGTATGGGTTGTGATACTTTTGCAACCGACAGTACCCTTTGACACCGCTGCGACACAGTGGCTATAGCTTTTGAAGGAATTTATTTCGTGTTAGCATTCAGATGTGAGCACTGTACGCTTTAACTATGTTCAGGCACGATAGTACGTCTCATCTTCAGGATATATTTGCGTCCGACTATATCCAGTCCGTTGCATGGATTCGAACCCTGAAAGATATCGCTTCCTGAAGCTGAATTCATCTCTGAGGTTAAGCTGGACCCACAGTCTCTAATCCGCAGCACTCTTCCTTTGGGTCCGTGTTTGTCGCTGAACACTGACGACTCTGCATTCCTACAGGTCACAAGTGTCACGTTATCAAGGGAAGGTTGCACTTCTGGAGCTTCTTCTCTCTGACTGTTGTTATGCCGTTCTTCGTGCTGCTCTCCGTCATCCTCAAATAGTATTTTAGGTGCGTTGAGGGACGTCTGCTCTGCCTCCCCGTTTGCCGTTCCCTCTGCTTCCACGATTCCGTCGCCTTCTTCGGATGACGCACTGAACGGCTCTCCCGACGGAGTCACTAAAAGCTGGTTCTTCTCATAGGTCAGCGCTGACAATACTCTACCAACTTACCGAGGAACTCATCGTCAGTGCTGACTGGCCCGCACTCATCTTGCCCGTCTCCTGGGTCTTCGATGCTGGCAGCTGTGGCTAGATGGAGGACCTCCTCAAACGACAAGCGAAGCTTCGGCTTCTTGGAACGGCGTTCTCTTGGAACAGGGCGCACAGCATCGGACTGCATCATGGATCGTCTCGTGAGAAGCCAGAAGTGAACCTCACCGCTCAGTGTCTTTTTATAGTAGCAAGGGCGATAGGTGAAAACAATGTTATGAATAACGTTTACCCGTAGAGGCACGGATAAGGTACAGAGAAATGAACGGATCACATGCGGTCTGCAGCCTCGATTCTGCTGTCGTAGATGTCGTCGTTGTGGTGGTTGTCGCCCGGATCCTTGTCATTGCGGTCGTCGCACCTCCATTTCTCCTCGATCGGCTCCCTGCCTGGGTTCGCTGAAACCAATCGGATCAGAGGCAGCATGAAAATCATAGAACACTCAGCTACATTCGCGTACATACCTCAGAGCATAGTGCAACTATACTTGACAAAGAACTTCGGATCTACCCTATTTGGGTAACCACCATGAATGTAGACGGTCATCACACTACTACAAAAGTTTTTTTGTCCGTCAAATGGTTAAGTATTAAAGACAGTAAAGACAAGCACTGTGTCTGCTGCATCTCTGCCAACATATAATCTTCCGGGCGCCGCAGAGGAATCAGCATCAGAGAAAACACCAGCGAAATAACTGCCTAAAGCGACTGCTTTCATCATGTCGCAAGAGCGCATTTTATCATTGATGTCGGTGAAGGCTGGAAGAGCACTGGGCGATTTGAGTTTGCTACGTACCAATCGATGAAGTTGATTCATCGATGCTTTCCTTCCTAGTTTCCGTTCAAGGTTCGCCATATTTTTTTCAGATTGTAATCAATATTGGCACAACATTTTTGTAAGAAGTACTATTCAAAGGATCAGCTGTTCTTCAAAATGGTCGCTCTCTTGAGCCAGTAAATTGATGTGTCGGAGGAGCTGCGGGCTGAATGATTTCCTACATTTGAAAGGAACGAACTGAGCCGGGTTTTTGGGAACAACGCGACAGAATCATTGAAATATATCATCTGTTGTCGTGTAGTGATCGAATACATCGAAAAAATTCAATTCGGGAAGACTTGATCTAAGCGATAGAAATTCTGTGGCGTGAAAGTCAGAAGATGATATAGAAATGCTTGCTAAGACCGACAAACGTAAATCAAACTGTGCGATGCAGGGATCAGAGCTGGGTAGTGGTGGCAAGGGATGTACGTTGAGGGAAAGTTGATAAAATTACATCAAAAATGCTGTTTTCATGTTTAGCGTCAGTGACAAATTGCGTGAAACCTGCTTGCTGGAAGAACAAGACTAACTTAACGGAGTACATTCCACGTGCGACTCTCGATGAATCTTGGCACCTTTGGCGTTGTAATCGACGAGTGTTTGCTTGCGAGATCAAGATTGGTATAACTCTTTATTGCGGCTTACGTTTCAGCGTCGTCGCCTTCTTCAGAGCCTGGAAAAGTCGAAGTCATCTGAGAAGCTACCCTCCCAAATGCCCAATTCTGCAGGAACCCATCCAATAAGCTAAGAGACTACGAAAACGATGCCATAAGAAGTCGGAAACATGGCCAACCTTAGATGTGGACAAAAGGCGTCGACCGTCACCCTGGCTGGACGAAAGATGGGTGAATGAGCTTAGAGCCCTTGGGACCGCCTGCCTTAGGGACCTAACGGGTCATGACCCAGAGGTCAAAACCCGCAGAGGGCGACGTACGGCGCCAGCTCTTGGGTCACAGCCGAGCACTCGTCCTTCCTATTGATTTGGGGGGACCTCGCCGCAATGTACAGCGCCTCGAGAGTTCGGCGCGCCGAAATCTCATCTTCACGCGAAAGGATCCTTCTGCGGGTTTTGACCTCTGGGTCATGACCCGTTAGGTCCCTAAGGCGGGCGCTCCCAAGGGCTCTAAGCTCATTCACCCATCTTTCATCCAGCCAGGGTGACAGTGGACGCCTTTTGTCCACATCTAAGGTTGGCCATGTTTCCGACTTCTTATGGCATCGTTTTCGTAGTCTCTTAGCCTATTGGATGGGTTCCTGCAGAAGGAAATGGCATTTGGGAGGGCAGCTTCTCAGATGACTTCGAGTTTTCCAGGCTCTGAAGAAGGCGACGACGCCGAAACGTAAGCCGCAATAAAGAGTTGTACCAATCTTGGTCTCGCTGAAGCAAACACTCGTCGATTATAACTTAACGGAATTTTGGCTTGAAGGGATGTAATTTCTCCAATCAACTACTAGGTTAAGGTACCTAGAAATATAGTTTTGTCTCACCGCAACTAGTGATGAAAGAAACTCAACAAGATCCTCGTCTTCATATTTTGTTGATCTAGGAGGCCGGTATGCGACAAGGAATCGTATGAGACTGGGACGTTTTGCGGGAGAAAATGTCAACGTGAAGGGCATCCGCTTTCATGAGAGCTATGGTGTGACACGCTTGCATTTATTGTGTTTCGGATGACGCAGCGATTGCCGCTCAACGATCAGCTTGATATACTGTGTAGGGCACGTTGGCAAGAATCTCGCTGTCCTTTATCCTTCCACTGAGCCATGCTTCGGTTTCAAAAACCAGGACGAGCTTTACAGTCGAGAGGAAGTGGTGAAAATGAAGCAGCTTATTAACTATGCTTCGTGCACTTAGTAAGTAGCATATGAGAGTGCGAGCATCACCATGCACCCTCAAGCGTTTCAGAGCCCCTATTGCTGAGCTCGGAAACATGCTTGAGCGGTGGCAACCTGCCTCAATTCTTAGTCTTGCCTCCTCTTCTCTAAAGTCATGCTCATTCGCAGGAACACGTTGCTATATCCTGCACTGCGAAGAAGCCGTGCATTAGCTAAGGCCTTCCGCCAATAAAACTGGCATGGTAAGACAGCCTTATCTAAGCGCTGCGTCAAAGCATCTGCCCTTCCTATGCTATACATTTCAGCAGGCTCACAGTCAACCTGCAATACGTCAAGTATTCCTAAAACTTTAATCCTAAGCTCTGACCTTCGTTGATATGGCAGAAGGCTCTCCTCCGGTTCCTCGACTCCCGAAATGACTGTATTCCTTCCTCGCTTACCGGCTTCAGCATGTTCAGAGAATTGCTTAGAAATGTTGTCTCCAAGCATATTAGGCATTTGCAATGTGAATTTGTCGGAAATGCATTTAAAGATTTTTTTGAGAAGCGAACAAATAGACACTCTCTATAGAGAGTCTCTTCAAGTCCATGTCCTGATGCCGTCCAAAACAGAAGAAGCCTGAGTAACATTGTCAGCATCCTTCTTTCGAACCATGGTAGGTTTGCTCTACTTGATTTACGATTAACCAAAAGGTCTTAAAACAGAAAACGCGGACCAAGGAAATCCGATGTGAACTAGGCTAGCAACCAAAGCAAGAATTCTCCGAAAATTTAACAGTAGTTAAATGCAACGAAGAGAAATGATAGACACTGCCAGCAAAGCCTTGCAAGGGAATAGACTAAGGAAATAGAGAATATCGGGGAGGCAACAAACGCGACCGCACAGGGTGACGGCGATGACTGAATAGATTACATTATATGCGCCCTCCTTTGACGATGAGACAAAAATTGATAGATCGCGTTTTCTTAAACATCTGATGAATTGTGGCATTTGCCTCGCCTCCGACCCTACAAGGTTTTCGGCTACAACTTGGCCACCACTACTCGTTAAGTTTAGACGTATGCGGAACCGTTGTGCCTATGCGTCGAAAAGGGTGCTGAAGTAACCCAAAAATGTGAAAAACAGTCTAAGCTTTTAAACGACGGAAATATTGGTTCGATATAATAATTGAAACGGGCTTTCGGTAGTTGAGCCGTTCTCTTTATTCTTCATTTCATTTATTATGTGTCAGACTTCCGTCGTTTCGTCGTTTCGTTTCGTCGCTTTGAATTAATCGCCTTCTTATAGTTTTTTGAGCCTTCACTGTTGAGAGTGGTCATTTGTATTGCTTTCTTAACACGTAAAAATGGGTACACCAGCACCACAAATTCAGTAGAGTTATTTGCTCAGAAAATGTTTTTAATATCGATTCCATTCACTTCATGATGAATACATGCGTTTCGAAACTTTCCGGGGGCCGGATTCATCAAGGTTACTGCAGTAACTTTAACGGAGAATTGTAAGCAAATAGCTCAGATAACACGGCTTATCAAGCGATATGGTGAGCGATAAGCCACGTTATATGAGCATTGGTTTACGGTTCTCCGTTAAAGTTACTGCAGTAACTTTGATGAATCCGGCCCCAGAAGAATTGTGCTGAAATGGGAGGATACTGGTAACCCAAGCAACACTGGCATTGTCTGTAACAATCGGTGTGATCAAGATTATCTGAAGGCATCACGTTCAGTTGTCAACGGAGCTGACAAAAACTACGTGGGCAAACATCATGATCTGGAAAAACGTCAGTGCTTAGGAAAAGTTCGCTGCATTTCAATGCAAACTGACGTCAAAGCGCAGAAAACGGAAATTGAGTAGAAGAGCGGTTCATTCTCGATGCCTCGCGCTTTCGTTATGTTTGATTTGATGCAACAAAAAATTCGTGTAGGGACTGCTCCCCGATTTTGAGCAGGTGCTTTTCGAGCGTACAAAGCTGCAAAGCTTAACTAGCGATATTCAGCGTGTCTAACAATGCACACTGTTTGGCTGGTGACTAATTGTTTCGTAATGTCATAGTAAGAACTACAGATTCATAGCTTATATCAAGGGACAGGAAAACATAACATTCTGATTCGTTGACCAATCGAGTTTCATCATCGTAGTCAGGGGTGTGCAAAAATGAAATCTGAAATTTCGCAAATCGTAAGTCGCGATCATGATAAAACCGCCGTAAACCGTAAATCGATGTAATGTTAAATAATGTTACTCAGCAAAGGCTCTATGATTTAACTATGCTCTATTTTCGACATTTCCCTAGTGAGTGCTAAATTATTTGAATACCAGTCGTACGTCGGCCTAGCGGCCGCCTACGACTGGTTGGGGGCTTCTCCCAAACCCCGAGAATAGGACGCCATGGCCGCTACGGGTTTCCTATTCTTCCCTAGGCCTTCTGACCTTTATGTTATCGAGATGGATCGATTGGTCGACGTCAGATTCGTGCTCAGCGACCTCGATTACTCCCAGGGCCGAAGTTTCGTGCCGTTTGAACGTCGTCCTCGAAAAATCGATAATATCGATCGATATCGTTTGGTCGACGTCAGATTCGTGCTCAGCGACCCAAATTACCCCCAGGGCCGAAGTTTCAGCCCGCTTGAACATCATCCTCAAAAATCGATAATATCGATCGATATCGATTGGTCGACTTCAGATTCGTGTTCAGCGACCTCGATTACCCCCAGCGCCGAAGTTTCGTGCCGCCGACGTGTTCGGCTGCCGCGCCCCAACTCAAGTATGACGGACGGACAGACACACGCACACACGCACACACGCACACACACACGCTTGCTGCTTTATATATAGTAGGACCAGTAGTTATGAGTTGCTTGCCGAAAAACTTTCTGCTAAAAGTTAAGGCAAGTGCTGGAAGAGGTTTAAAACCGGGCGATTCTTGACACTACAGCGCTGCGCTGGAACAAAAATTCGAAGAGATCTGCGCGGAAAAATGAACAATGGCAGTCTTCGGCGTACTGGACAGTAATAAGTTTTGTTACCGAAAGGTGATGTTGGAAATTGAACAGTGAGCTATTCTATGCGAAAACACAGGAAGGTCCCTGAAAGTGTTACCACCGTTCTGCTGGCATATTTTTAAGGCAGAAGGGTAAAATCTATGGCGAACACCACGAAACACTGCGGTCAGGGGTGTGCGTAGTTAAGGCCCCTCACACTTTTGCGACGGGCGGCGGGCGGCGGACGGCGGAAACGATGAGCCAGAGCGCAGACAGTCCCTGCCAGTGCCGCTCTAGCGGCACGGCTGAGCGCAGGCGGCGAGCTCTGCGTCCCTGCCCTATGGTTAAGGATAGAGCAGCAGCAACGCCGCAGAAGTATGCAGAACCCTTTTGCGATTTAACGGCGATTTTTTGGAAATTCCTTACGATATACGATTTACTGGTATTTTGGGTAGTAAGTCGTAAGTTTTCGTAAATGCGAACTTCGATAAGTAAACCCTCAAAAATAGCCCGCTTTAGTTTGGATATATTTTTACCTCCTTTGCAGACACTTGCCTCAAGCCTTCTGAGTCTTGCGTGGACCATACACTTACTGTACCTTACACTGTTTTGATTTTTATCAGCTTTTTGGACAAGAGAGGAGAGTACTGCAGGTATGCGATCCAATTAAGTTCAGATCCACGACCAGTTCAACGGAGGTCTGCTTCAATAATTTCTGGGTTATCTTGGATCATGCTTGCTTGCAATGGATAAAGGCATACTCTCAACCGGTACTATGCAGACTGAAAACAAATGCACCAATGTGAAGCGTGGAAAAGTGAGGATTGGGCGACGTATCTGAAACCAACAGTCGGCCAGTATAGTGTGATAAGTACATGAATGGGCGAAAACTCTAGATGGAACTGCTTAGTGCAATCTTCGAGAAGCCACCTCTGAGGCAATTCAAAACTTGGTGGTAAAGTATTCAGTTGTGCTAGACCAAAAACTCGCATATATGTCCCATAATTTTTGGGGTTATTTGAACCATGAGTGTTTGGCGCGTTACAACTTCTTTATATGAGATCCAAACGGGTTATTCTCTTGGTACAGCAAGGCGATTCGAATATATTTCGCAACAGCATAGCGATTGCCTCTAACGGCCTACTGCCCGCACTACGGCAATTTCTTGAAAATGAAATTGCCGACTTCCAAAATCGCGACTTGTTTCTTCATCCTTTCGTTCTGGACTCTCTGCGCATGCCTCTCACAGAGCTATCGTTGCTTTGTTAGGTACACCTGCAGCAAGTCAACGGGTGAAACTTGGTTCAATCGATCCGGAAGTGAAAGTAGAACATTACGGATAAGAAGTATACTGGAAGACCGATCGGACCGGAGTCGTATACTATTCGCTTTTACCGGATGGACAGACAATTACAGCAGTCTTGTTCATCGAAAATATGCTGGAAATAATGCGTAAGCTGCTTGAGAAGTACCCGAGATCCGGTACTATTCATGTGTTAATGGATAATGCACGACCGCATCGAGCGAAACGAACGCAGGAGACGATGAGGAAGCAGCCTATCGAAATTGTGGCACATCCTGCTTATTCACCAGATATTATCTTTTGTGACTATGCAGCATTCAGAAGTCCTGCTCACTTTTTCCGAAACAAATGATGCTCGCTCGCAACGTCAAGAATTTCAGTGCGCAATCGACGAAAGGATCGACAGCAGGCCAGCTTCCTTCTGAGAGAATGCAATCAACTCTTTGCTTAATAGTTGGAGAAAAGTTGTGGCCACAGATGGAGAATTTATTTATTGACTACCCTCTGTCATTATCTTGTTCTAATAAATTTTAATAAAAACGGTATGATAGCCGGGAAAATTATGGGACACATTAATATCCGCACACCGGCATCGAACATATAACCGTTGTGTGAAATGCAGGATTGACTAATTATGATCGTAGCGTAATTCATGGTCCTCTGTCGCTGCTCTAACTCTGGAGCGGCTTGAGACAAGAAACATCTGTACTAATCAGAAAGTACCTGGTCTGGCTAATTTTGGCTTCATCCCAGGGCGATACTAACGGCTGTAAGTTTCACAATCAACATCCTGTAGTTACATTTGCTGCTCAACTTCATCCAAACGGCGCCTATCCTTCCAATCAATTTCATAGTGCAACGCATTGGACAAGTGTATTGCGCGATGTTAGAGCCAGAAAAGGCTAGCCGTGTTTTTACCTTCAGGATTGACTTACGAGGAAAATCTGAACCGGGAAGCATCCCGCTGTTCCCTAGGAGAAATTTAGTACGTTACATTCAAGCAGAACATTGGTTGCCCCATCTCCTGAAATCCATGACCAGAACTGCGTTTGCATTTTGGAAAATTTCGCTCTGTGTTGTTGTTGAAGGTCGCTGAGAATAAAACATGCTCCAGAAGTAATTCCCCGAAAACAATGGATGACGTGAGGCAAAAGCGTTTGATTATGCAGCACTATACAATGTGGCAGCTGAATATCCACAACACCTTTCAGTCTACTGTAATTTATAGTTTGTTCAGTGAACTGAAATTGAGAAAATATGACGTCGCAACTTGGACGAGATGACTCTTTGCACTGAACTATGCATCTAAAGACATACCTAGTGTGATTTGGCTATCTTAAAGTAGTCAAATTTGTGCTCTTGTAACCCTGATTGATAAGCCATGTAGCAATGCCTAATTCGTTGGGATGTCTTTAACATCCTCTTTTTTTTTAAATGATAAAAATGTGACTTATTAAAAGGTTCTATTGTGGGAAAATGAAAAGCTCTCTTCTCCATCTTAGCGAGCCTCAACGGACTCTCATCAGCAAAAATAGGAAGCCGTTTTATTATGTATTCATACCGCCACTTCCCTCCAGTGCTGAGTGACAGATCAACTACTGTCATCCAGCAGGAAGAAGCGATGACACAGCTGTATAGAAACGGCCACTCACGTCAATAGTCAACAATTGGCCCTTTCATTTACAAACAGGTGATGAGTTTATTTTGGGGTACATAAAGGCATCGAAGCAAAATGGTTGAAATAAAAGGAAAGAACAGCTACTTTCTCTCGTCAGTTTCCAAACAAAAATTGAGGGTCCTGAGTAAATCCTCCCCGCTTTTATTCCGATTTAGGCTTATCATATCGAATGGGCTCGCATGGCAAGTCAAAGAATTTGGTTTCATAATCTTCAACCATTTCGAGGCGAATGTCTGGCCAATCTCAATAAGGTTGTGGAATAAATATAGGAAAACTTATACAGATTACTTTAGTCAATCCCTTTCGGGGTGCGCCTACTCTACTTCTACGGGGTATTTGTTCGTTTGTTTATTACAGGCACACACTACGTGAGACAACTCGCAGACAGAGAATCGAGGAAAAATAACACTGCAAAATGTACAACAAAATGAACAACAACTCGCGAATTACAATGCAGGATAAGTTACAAAGCGAAAAGCAATTAGGCAGAAGGATGAGGTAAGGTGAAGAGGAAGAGAATAGGAGAGACAAGAACGCCGTAGTATCTCCAGTATTTTGTCCACTACCTTCTTGAATGCATTAATACTCACAAGAATTGCTTTTTTGCTAAGATGTGGGTGGGTCAAAAGTACTCAAGCAAGCGAGCGGGGACGAACGTTTAGATTCCTTGCGTTGGCGGGTGGGATGCATTCATAGAGGACACAGTCTCCTGACCATAAGTTTCCTGGTGAAACCGTGCCGAACTTTTTTCGAGCTCTGCAATTACTTTACTTCAGGTTGAAGATAGCGTTCCGTGCCCAAATAATGGTCTGACGTATGATTTGCAGGCCTGGAGAAACACAGCACTATTTTTGGTTGTTAGAGCACGAAATATTTTGTGTATAACTGCTAGCCTTTTTTCGGCAACTTGTCCACAACGACTCTTGATGCTGAGGTCCTTGGTGACCAGAAAACATGAGTTGTCCAGCGCAATTTTGACCAGCGCTTCCTACATATCTCTGAAACATCAATGCTCTGTGTTTTCATGGGATTATTAGCACCAAGGTGAAGGATTTTATTCTTTTCAGCAGATGGGTTGAGATCCCCCAAATACGCGACCATTCAGTATGAAGACCAGGAGCATTTTGCAATTTAACATGGTCGCCCTCAGTGGTTAACTGTCTGTAGATTTGATTTCATCTGCAAAAACAACACATTTGACATCGGCTTCAAGAGTGAGCTACAGCTCGTCGGTGTATATGTTTAATAGAATATTGTATTGTATTTATTGACGTAGACAGTGCCTACGTGGAGAACAACAAAGCAAACAAGCCAAAACAAGTAAGATGACTTGAGACACAACACAAAAGAAGAACAAGCAAGAAAACAAAGAGGTGTTACAAAAATTACCCAACGAATAGTAGTAAACAATAAAACAATACTTAAAGGGAAAGAAATCAAGCATGCAGCGAACGGGAATCTTCTGCATATACCAGCTTCTCTGCCCTACTCCTAAAGAATAGGGGACCTTGGGCACATCACTCTTGACATTTCTAGATTCAGAAAGACCAGAATTAATGCGCACCATGAACCAATCGCACATTTATCCAAACGAGTCCATGAAGTTATATGGGGATGGATGCTAACAATAGTTAATATCCGGAAAGGTTCGGAGTGATATGATTTGTCGAACGCTTTGCAAAATTCGAGGCAAGTAGACTACGTCAGCATTTGTACCTCGTCCAAGTACGTTGTCAAATCTTGTCAAGGAGGCAATTTGATGTCATGGATGCAATTTGAACGCGTATTTCGCCTTGTGGGCGCGTGTGGCGCAGACAGAGGAGGCGCTGGCTGTCGCGTGCATCCGTTACCAGGTTCCTGGTTCGGATTTCCCGCCAGGCCAACCAAGCCTTCCATCCCTCCGAGGGCGGTGAATCGGTACCAGACTTGTCTGGGAATGAAAAGGGTAGGATAGAGCGCTGAATTGTTCATCGGCTGGCCACCGCAAGTCATTGTATGGCCATAAACGCATTCAAATCGCCTTCACAATATCATGTAGAAGTAGAATGCGTGGCGCATCCCAAAATGGATTGAGTAACGCTGCACATTATCCTTGATTTATAATTTCGCATATGCAGTGACTTCTGGTGGCCTGTCGGCGGACAAATCAGTATTTTATCCCTCACAAACAAATCAAGTGTCAATCCCGGAAGGCTTTGTTGGCCCGGGCTAGAAATCCGAACCGGGAGCCTGCAACCGGGTGCACGTAGCGCTCGGCGTCTCCTACGACTATGCTACCACTCGGCTGAGATTGGAGAATACCGACCACTATCTTTCACTTTGATAAGGAGCTGAGGAAGAAATGTCATCTGTGGGCAAGAACTTCATCCGTCCACCACGTTTACAAGTGATGTCGTTTGAGCGAAGTCGTCGAGGTAATACTCTTCAGCGAAAACCTTTCGAAAATAGTCGTAAGTGTCAATCCTGAGAAATGTCATTAAACCTTTCCGTTCTTCAACAAAGTTCAACTTCGGAAGTGTTCCCAATAAGTCATAATGGAATATTGTTACCGCATCCATGATGAAATGGGATGGTTGCAAGGTGATCGATCTCACAGCGGGTCACCGACACTTCACTTTTCCTGTTTAAATGTTTAGAGTACTGATTAGCGGAACTAGTTTGCGGAGGACTGCCTTTGCATTTGGTGAATTTCCTCAGTGTTCCAGTTCTCACGATTAATTTGGTTCGAATTCGCATGCACCAGCAGTGCCTGTAGAGGGCAGTGTTCAACACATTCCCCACGTGAAAAGTTTTTCCCGAATGGGCTTCAGCGTTGGTCACGGTTTTGTATTTCTGTCTTACTACCGCACAGGAAGACCTTCAGGAAGACCTCAAATTCAGAGCTTGAAGAGACTACACTGACGCATGCGCTACGTCAGCTCCCCAATCATATGGCTAGTCTTGTAGTAGCATTAGGCTTCGGTTTAGTTGTTATTGTTGTTCAGCATTCCTTAAATATCTAAGCACAGTAAACAACAACGTCAGAACAGGTGGAAGACAACGCAACAACACGAAACAGCAAGCTTGCTCGTCATGAACGTTTTGTTGAAGCTATCTATCTGCATCTCTAGCTTCTACGGAAAAGAAGTCTCTTGTCAATCTAATCGTTAGTATAACATGCTGGTCGTCATCGTTTGGAAGTCAGTTCCACTTATTCAGAAGACGGGTCCCTTTCGTCGCAGCACAACTGTCTGGAGTCAGAAGAGGAGACACCGTCGTGCTATGACGAGGGATCGCATTCAGAGTTGAACATGAGATGCTGCTGCAGCAGTTGAAGCGCAGCCTTTTCCTGCTTGACACAACGGCGTCTGCGCGCGTTTCTGAGCGCCTGCATCAAGAAGACAAGTCCCTTTCGTTTCCCAACAACCGTCTGGTGTCAGAAGAAGCGAAAAGAAAGGAAGCAGAGGTCACATCATCGTCGTACGACGACCGGCCGCATTCAGAACTCAGCGTTATCCCTTGTTGAACGGAAAACTTTACTGCTGCAGCCGAGGAAGCACAACCTCCTGCTTGACGCAGCGACATCCGCGCGCGCTTCTGAGCGTCTGGATCCAGAAGACAGGTACTCTTCGTCGCGCAACAAGCATCTGGAGTCAAAAGAGGTCGTCGACACCGTCGTCGTACGTCGAGCGGCCGTATTGAGAATACAGCGTTATCTCACGTTGAACGGAAAATGCTACCCGCGCGAGATACGCCTTTGCGTACCTCGCGCGATCAATGTTTGCCGTTCAACGTGGGATGTTGCTGCAGCAGGGGAAAAACGCAGCCCTCTCCTGCTTGTCTCAGCGGCAACTGCGTGCGTTTCTGAGCATCCTGATTCATTACGTGTCACCGACGTCTGCCGTGAACATGGGAGGACCACTAAGGTGTGGTGGAGAAGGGAAGTAAGGGGCTTCTAGGGTGGACCATATGAGCGTTCAGGAAGGAAAGGAACAACCTCAAGAAGGGACCAGGACGTGGAAGCCAGCAAGAAGAGACCAGTAGAGGGTCAATGGTGAAAACAAGGAAGTGGGCCAGGGGTTGGGGACAGGAAGGTGGGAGAAAATGTCCATGATAAAAGGTGCCGAAGTGGTGGAAGGCTTGATGCCGATAAAGTACGACAAGAACTACTTTCTTTAAGTCGGTGATGCTGCAAAGTCGCGCGAAGCGCGCAAGTGCTCAGACACGCCGTTCGGCGTGTCTGAGCACTTGTAGTTACATAGGGCAGGGCAGATGCAGGCTTATATTGTATAAACATTATGAGACCATCTATAAAGGGAGACTGAATTCCAATGCATTGCATTTATGAACCGAAAGATATAGGATAACCAGTGATAGTGATGACAGCAGGAAAACACAGGCACTATGCACTTTGCATGCTGCAATGCCAAGTAGGAATATGTCTTGGACTTTGGACTTCAATCTTTCAAAAAAGACGCCAGCTCCAAGACCAAAAATACCGCACTCCTTTCGACCGACCCATGTGTTATTTAGTTTCACTCAAGGCTTTCCTCGATCAGTTCGGTAGCTAGAATCACCAAATGCAGTGGATTCACGATCATGACCTCACCACCGTACAAAGACGTCGAAAACGTAAGCTAAGGGTGGAGAGAGAGGTACGGCAGTTGAATTCCATATCTGAAAGCATCACCGAGTCAGCGTTAGACATATGGTTGGCAACGATTCCCGTCACATAGTCTAGGTCATCAGGATCATTAACAATAATTGCTGAGGTTTGTAGTGTTATATAGAGGGAAAGCTTCAAAAACAGACCATCTGTCTCTAGAAGTCAACAAAATTTGAGATTCCTAGAAAGATTCCATGAATCAAAGCCAATTTTTATTCATCTGAAAAGTACCTCTTTTAAAAATCATGAGCCTTTGTTAAAAAAGCTAGCATTTATACAAGGTTTGATAAAACGATCTTCCATTATAGCGTTGTACAATGTTATCGTTATTTTCAAAAATTGCGGCCGCATTTCCAATTACGGAGCAGCTGAAAGAGTATTCGTATTTATCCTAGTCGGGATGGGCTACCGCAAGGTGTGAATTGCGGACGTCATCCCATGCCACACAGATATATTCACTAAATTTAAAGGAAGGCTCTCTTATCATAGGAGTTGAGGTTCTCGTAAAAACTTAAGCAAGGAATGGGTATATGCCCCCTCCGATTAGGATAGATCCGAGTATCCTGTCTCACTTGAAACTAAACAGAGTAGAATACGAATTCGTGGCAGCTATGCCGTTACGTTACGGTTTACGCGCCATCTTGGAAGACTAGTAGTTAATGGCTACTAGACTTCCAAGATGGCGCGTAAACCGCAATCGGAGAAGGTGCCGGCTGTCATGTGTATCCGATTCCAGGGGCGAGATTAATCAGCTGCTTACTGTAACGGTGAAAATACCGCCAAAATATCGCCAAACCTGATGCTGGATAAATGTCACATCAGAGGGATTTGACGGCATTTTCGCCACTAGAGAGAGGTAAGCTGTTAGTCAATCTGGCCCTAGGTTGCTGGTTCGAATTTCCCGCTAGGGCAACCAAGGTTTTCGTCGCTCCGGGGTCAGAATTGGCACCAAACTTGCCTGGGTAGGATAAAACAATGCGTTGTTCGTCGGGTGGCAACCGCAAGTCGTATGGGCCAAACGCATTCAGATAGAACTAGTACTCGTGATTATCCAACAAAGGATTTGATTAACGTCGCCCTTTATTCTATGCCTTCTGCCTTATTTTTCCAAGAGCTTCTTTTGGTTATTACGTCATTCTGTTCCAGATGCTGTGCTTGTGTTCTCTAAGGATCCAAGCGTGAAATTGGCAAAAATTAGCATGAGGGTTAGATCACTTTCTTGCGTTGAATCAAACAAGCATTCACAAACTTTGAGTTTGAATATGCGTTTAATTGCGCTATCGCAATTGTGCAGCAGGGGCAGTCTCAGGACAGTTCCTGATATCAGTAAGCACATTCAACTGTTCTTTCAAAACAGCATCTGTCCCGTTGAAAGTTTCTCACTTTAAGACGTTGGTGACAAAGCTCCTAAACGAATTATCAGTTTGAACAAGCCATTTGAGTTTTAAGCTATAGAGTTGAGTTTGTAATTTGCCCACCGCAGTGTTCTATGTACGTTATCGTTAGTTATCTCTGGTCTTCTAATGTTTTCTTTTTGACGAATCGCATGTGTATTTTGCTCATGTCAATAAATAAATGAACATACCACAGTTTTTTGTTAAATTACAGCGATAACACTTGAACATGTCTTCAACCTGGTCTTCTGAACAATCGTTTATTTTGAGTGTAATTCACACACTTATGTTCGTGAGAATGTTTAAATGCTCACTCCCGTGACACTTATCAATCGAAAGCTACCCTTATTTGTGTCGCAGCTCTATGCTTCCCATTTTCACAGGTTCATAGGATCACGTTTATAGTAAAAATAAAAATAAAAATAAAAATTGAACACGTCCTTACGTCTGCGTTGGCATATCTTACATCACGATACCAAAACACTCCCGCTCTCTCAATATTGTTCCATCATTCTACACGAAGCAGAGGCAATGTTGTTACTCAGCGCTAACGATGACCTGGACGTCGTCAGATTGTGATTAATGTGTATATTTATCTTGATTTATACCTCCAACCTAAAGTCTTAATGCCCTCCTGAATAAATCTTGTTCTACTGACGATATTTAGAGTCATAAGAAGGTGCTGCCTGCATCTTGCAGCGGGACAAAATGTTGGCATAGTGCCTCATACGCTATTCATGAAATCATTTTGTATTAGGTTGTTCGATAATTGTTGTCGCTTTTTCATATTTTTCAAAGTGAATTTATTTATATTAACAGCAAACATTATTCATTGAAATATTGTCTACTTTGTTGGATGAAAATTTGCCATCTTTCTTTCGGCGAGTTAAAAGTTTTGCAGAAGTCGTGGTTTTTTATAGGCGAAGAACTGGTGGAACTCATTTTTAACAGCTTGATCAGAATCAAAAGTTTTACCGTTTAAATGGTTTTGAGGGGAGGGAAACAAACTCTCATACGATGCTGCTACGTCAGGGCTATAGGGTGGATGTGGCATCAGTTCCCAATTGAGCTGTGTTGCTTTTTTGAAGGGTTATCAAGGAGGTGTGGGGTCTTACGTTACTATAATGGATCAACATAACTTTGCGATTGACCAGTTCAGGGTGTTTTTTCTTGATTTCTTTGTTCAGTTTCGATAGCTGCTGACGGTAGACACTCGAAGCGGCGGTTCTGTTTCTTTGAAACTAATCAAAGTAGACCATACCCCTTGCAACCTGCTTTAGATATCTTCTTTGGTAAATGTTGGCTTTGGATGTTGATTGTGGGGGCGTACCTTGCTTGGTCCTTGGTCTCTTTCGGACTGCGGTATCTAAAGCAATCTATTTTTCATCACCCGCTATAATTCTTCTTAAAAATTGGTGTATTGGTTACGGTTCAGCAAAGATCGAAAACGTATTCAGAGAAACTGAAGAGCATTCTCGTTGTGTAAGTGAATTTCATACAAAGAATACTCCCAAAACTGAACAACAAAGTGCATAAAATTTTATGAGGCTGAACAGCTAAAATTACAACATAGTAAAAAATAAGGGATAAAGGACGGCGTTACTCAATCCCATTTGGGATGCGCCGCGCATTCTACTTCTACAGGATGTCGTGGAGGAGATTTGAATGCGTATTTGGCCATACAATGACTTGCGGTGGCCAGCCGATGAACAAGTCAGCGCTCTATCCTTCCCATACAAGTCTGGTACCAATTCACCGACCCCGTAGGGATGGAAGGCTTGGTTGGCCTGGTCGGGAAATCCGAACCAGAAGCCTGGCATCGGGTGTACGCGACAGCCGGCGCCTCCTCCGACTGCGCTACACGCGCCCAATTACAACATAGTACTTGCATATATTAGCGTTTAGCCTTTTCTCATCTTTTTGAGAATTTGTATAGACATTATTTGGAAAGGTTGAGCAGAGGAAACTGTGCAGTCTTAAATCGATATAAAAGTTAGAAAACATCTCTCGAAAAATAAAAATGTCAAACTATTTTTGTGGCAAGTGTAAAGTGTGTAGTGTAGTCCTACGGTTTTGGATCGCTGTGGCAGAACTCGATCGAAATTAAGGTGATATAGCGTGAAAAAAATAAAGGTTTAAAAAATTTAACCGTCTACAAGGGCTTCTCAGAAATGTCCTGCAACAGTGGCTGAGCTCTAACAGTGCAACTGTTAATAATTTAAAATGTTTATCATCGTGTTCTTCTTTGGTTTCTAAAAGTTTAAAGTAGGTAAACTGGCACCGACTTGTCTGGGAGGACAAAACTCTAACTTGTTCATGGGCTACTTAGCGCAAGTCATGTCATTGTATGGGCCAAACATCCTGTAGACGCAGAGTTGTTGGCACATCGCATTTTTGGGAGCTTTTTTTCTTCAGAAGGTTGCAGGCTTCTTCATTAGCATACAGCACGCTTTGTCGCGGGGCTCATTTTTCAAATGCTTGCTTTGTGTCAACTTATTTATTTATTTATTTATTTATTTATTTATTTATTTGCACGAGTACAAGTACAATCGTGCGCAAACTGTATAAAAAATCACCAAACGTGAAAAGCAAATACAGTCTACACATATTATCTAGATGAAAAAGTAAATGATGGACAACGTCTAAGGCACCAGTAAGTTGCGGCTCCAGATGTAATTTCAGGAATTTTTTAAAAGCTTCATAATTCCCAGGAAGATTCGGTCTTCTCCGAAGCTTCTCATATGAAGGGAGGGTCCTATGCAAGAAAACCAAGCGCCTACAATTTCGCTTGACTTTTCCAGCATCATACTTTATTGTACCACCACGAGTATTAGATGCTCTCAACGTCACTAGGTCAGTGAGTTTTATACTGCTTTTTTAATAGCTTACTGGACATATTATCTAAGAACTGGATTCCTACATAATCCTTGTTCTTTCGCAGTTTTCTGCAGAGTGGTGGCGTCCATACGTTCTGCTTTCGTGCTGCAGCCATTCTAGTCTCTGATGCCAAATGAGAGCGCTGACACTGATGAGGTCTTTGGGTCGTTTCGGAACGAAAATTCATCTGGCCCGTCGCTGTGGCGTGTGCCTGCTCTGCATCGTCGCTTAGAGTACACTACCTTGTTTTCTTCTTCTATGCGACATCTGTTCCACTACTGTTATTACCACCATGTGCACTTCAATACATTTTCCTCTGCGTCACAAAGACATGACAGCCCGAAATTTTCATGCGTCGAGTAAGCTGTGTTCCAAAATTAGCTTTCCATATTAGGGTAAAGGACGACGTTAGACGAACGTGATGCTAATTCGCCGACCTGGACGGATGCAAGGTTTGGTTGACCTGGGCGAGAAACCCAAAAAAGAACCTGGTGTCGGTCGCTGGTGCTTCCTCCATACACTCTCTATTTAATAGTCTTAAGAATAATCGAAAGCCCTGTTTCCTTCGCTTAGCAGACTGCTGGAAAGTACCGACTTCGTCTCATGGTTATGAGTGAGAAGTGACGGAATTCGCATTTCCTACAGAACAGTTTCTGCCCTCAGGAGGTTCCAAAGCTTTTTCATGCCAGGTCTGTATTTGCACCTTCTTTTTTCAGCCATTGGTGTTTTTGAAACTCTGCCACTGTCCGAGTTTTTTTTTTGTTATTTTAAGCTGTTCTTAGCCATTCGAACGTAGGGCTTCTGCTGCGTTATAAATAGTAATACAAATAGTAATAAAGCTCTTCCCTGTTACGAAAGCTGGGAGCTGGTTAGAGTGTCTTGCATAAGTAGGTTGGTTGGGTGTTACTGAACATCTGCCATCTAACATCAGTGATAAATACCACTTCAAAGTGTGATGATAGGTAGGTGAGCTTTCAGTTCGCTGAAGCCATCCAATTTCGTGCTATTGCTGGACTGATATATAGGTGGAGACGCTTTGGTACTGCCGTCATCCCTGAAGAGCAAAAAAGGCATCGCTCAGAGTGAAATCATAATATACCGAGTTCAACTATCTCTATCTTCAGCTGACGAAGTGAGGTTTAGTGGTTCACAGGATGACTTCAGTGCCAGAGATCTTAGCATTCTCAGTTTCGTGTACCGTCGGCCGATAACTGATTTAGTCACCCAGGTTTGAGAGTTTTCCGTGACCGTTGCTCCGAAGTCTTAACAGAAATGGATAGGTAACAGTCCGTATGTTCCGTCTACTTCAGAAACCTGCCTTACCAGTGTACCGAGAAAGACAACGGCCACCACTTCAAGAGAGCAGGTCAAGTCACCAACGTCAAAGTCGTCTACGACCGCGAGACCGGCTGCGCAAGGAGCTTCGGCTTCGTCGACTGCTGACAATGGCGTCGAAATCCTCAATGGAACCGACTTCAACAGCCGAACCACGCCACCAAGAACTGATCGAAGCTCCGTCTTGTATTCATCGCCCTATATAGACGTATCACTTAAACTATAAATTGAATGCCTTCTGTCTTGAAATAAAGATGATATGATAAAAGAACTCAGTGGTACATGCATCGTGCTGCAGTCGACGTCTTGACTGACGCAACCTTCATGCAAAGTGAGACCTGCTCCTCGTCAGAGAGATGCCGAGAGCGTCAAATCCCCTTAACAGAGCTTTCGAGAAGTAATTCTGTCTGAGCTGCATGAGTAGCTAGGAAGTCTCGGCACTCGGCTTACGATTAGTTCCACGTATGCACGTAGTATTAATAAAACCACGAAATCGGCGAATCCTCCAGCAAAACGACCCTTTCCACATGGAAGCGACTAAAGACCTGAAGAGCGTCACTAATTTTGTCCTCGTTTGAAGATCGGCGACTTGACTTATCTGAGAAAGATAAAACACATGATTCTTCATCTGCTGGCCATTATCAGCGTATTTCCAAAAATACGTACACGATTTCTCACTGATCAATCTGTACAAATTATACGTTTTACCAATACTGGAGTACTGCTCTCATATTTGAAGCCCTACCACAAAATAAGCATTTAGAAAAAATTGAAAAGGATCAAAAGATCTTCAAAAAGATCTTGTTTAATCGTTGTGTAAATTGTGCCAGTCCTATTGGAACGTCTCTTAGGTATGAAGACCGACTAAGATTATTTAGCCTAAATAGTCTACTGTACAATGACACTGTAACTGTAGAGTAGGAGAAGGTGCCGGGACGCGATAGCCGGTATTAAATAAAAATCGAGATTTCTTCCTTCTTATTTTTTAAACATTAGCAGAGAGCGCACTACCTAGGATTTGCCAAGCCTTCAGCAGGTAATTGTTATTTAAAAAACATTGGGTGTGCATATTCGACTGCAATTCCTTTCTTGAATTCATTTAATTACAACAGGCAATCAAGCAAACTGCTAACACTTCGTTGAAAAAGAAACTAGTTTAAGCTCTAAAATCCTACGGTCGTCGCTGTGAATCAAGTCTCTGATGCTGTTTCAGTCGGGAAGTTCACATCAGTGGACATGAATGATGGCCAGAAGTCGGTCTCTAATTGAATTCTGGGGATGATGCCATAGTACTGTTTCGCTTTTCACAGCTGTGACGTAGAGAAGAATTCCGGGATGTGGATATTGTAACTGGGTTTGAAGTTTGATGTTCGGCGCATTTTTTCTACAAAGCAGTTTTGTAAGCTCGCCTCAGTCTGGAATGCTTAGGTTACCAAACTTTCAAAACGGAAAATGTTTCTTCTACCCTTTTGGCCATCTTAAAACATCGAATAGACCCACCGTCACATTACAACCTTGAGCAGAAGTACTATATCGGACTGAACGTTTCTAATATCTTCTTACATTGAATGTTTCTGTCTTCGCTTATATTGTGTAGTCCATGGCGGAATGGGCTGCTTTGGTTCCTTCACTTATGGTTAGAGAAAGCACGTAGTTTTGGATGCACATAAGTTATATGATCTATTTTTTGATGTGTTTATTCTTCTGTTTTTGTATTTTGTGTGAAAATATGTAAGACATATTTTTTCATGTGTAATTAAGACGTATTTTTATATAAGATTGCAAATTGAAGAGCCTGACAACCGAAATGACAGATTTTCGTGTCGTGAAGATTTATGGCGAATCATAATATAGTCGAGGGTAGGACCTAAAAACTTAGCAGTGAACTACTGACATGAAGCGCTTTAAGGCAGTGAAACAAAACGCTGAAGTAGTGAAAACCCCTCCCAAATTTGTCGTCTAAGGGATGCGATTAAAGGAAAGCCCATATCGAAAAAGGTCTTTGCTGAGCCATCTTCTTGTATAAGAAGAAGAAAGAAATTCAGATAACCGGTCTCCATAATGCGGCGATCTCTTCATTTTTTCGTAACGGAATCATCTATACAAGAATGGTATTTATGCGTTGTAAAGCGCAGGCAATGCGCAGCAATATGAAGGTACTTGCGTTAATTTCGAACATAAACTGGCAATCTCGTCTCAGCTTCTAAGTCGCTCTAGGGACAATTTTCGGTACTTCGTGATCTGGAAGCGTGTAGCGCAGTCGGAGGTGGTGCCGGCTGTTGCATGCACCCAATATCAGGTTCCTGGTTCGGATTTCCTGTCAAAGCCAACCAGGCCTTCCACCTCTCTGGGGTGAGTGAACTGGTACCAGACTTGTCCGGGAAGGGTAAAGCGCTGACTTGTTCATCGGCTGGCCACCGCGAGTCATTTCAAGTCATGGCCAAATGCGCATTCAAATAGCCTCTATGACATCCCGTAGAAGTAGAATGCGTGTAGCATCCCAAAAGGAATTAAGTAGCGTTATCTCATTTATTTTTATCCCTCCTTCGTGATCCAAGCCAGCATATTTTATTAAACGGATCCAGTATGCAAGCACTGGATTAGTACAAAATCAGAGCGAGGATGCTCCTAAGAATCGAAGTCCAAGTTCAAACTATGACAAACTGTTGCAAATGTATCCCCGCTAAATAAAGAGTTCCTACCCAACCAAGTTGCACCTCTAAAAAGTCAGCTTCAAGCTCACCCTTCAGGTTTGAAATTTGATGTGCTGCTTGCATAGCCTGCATGCAAGTCATTTACACAGCATTATATTTTCGGAATTCGAAGAAAGTTTGCAGGGGAGAAATTTCACCGTACACGAGGCGATATTCCGTCAAAAGCTCTAGCTGTACATCTACTTCACCTGTGTAGATGTCGTCACTTTGATCATTGAATTCCTCGAGCTGATGTCACAAATCCCTCCATTCGTGCCTGTCGCGTGCCAGATTGCTTCAATGGATCCTCCTCGCTCGAGGGACAAGAAGAGCGTCATATCGTTCGTTCAAGGCATTCATGAAGAAGTCCTATCAACGAGCTGGTAGGAGTCGTGGTGTTTCCTTGACATCTTACAGAAGCCAGTCGATGACGTCCGTCGTCCAGCGGGTATCTGGCCGGCCCACCTAATTTCCGACGACTTGGTTCGAACAGCAGTGTCTCTGATCTTCGAATGTCAGCGAAGCTCGGAACTCCGTAAGCCGGCTCTTACTTGCGTGAATTGGTCACCTGAGCATCCTCTTTCCGATTCCTCCCCCACGCTGATTGCATGTTCATCCTGCTTTTTTATGGTCCAGGTCTGAGGCGTATGTCAGAACAGTGGTGTCGAATAGGTAGGCACGGAATCGGTTGGTCGTCGTCCTCTTCACGATTTCTCCGACGCACCTGAATGCTCCCCAAGCCGCTTGTTTCTTACTGCCCAGCTTCGGCTCCTTCGTCGATGGCCATGTTGACTTGGCTACCCGTTCAGTGTTGCCACATACATGAGTGAAGTCGGTCAGCTTTCGCCCCACTTGGCTAATGCTCGATGTAAGAGCATAAAGTGGTCAACCCACAACTAGAAAGTTCTTGGCAATGATTCTACTGGCTTTTGTTGGCAGAGATAAGCTAAATGCTTTCGTTCCTGCTGTAGTTACAATGGTTCTTCAAAAACGAGGTTATGTATATTTGAGGCTGGAAGTTGGAAATGGCGGACGAAAACATTCGGTCAGAGCTAATTGTCTTGTGTCGTATTCTGAACAGTCTGGTTATTTCATCTTACGTTCATTATTCGTTCCTTACCCTCTCACAAGGTGATCCATTTGAACGACTGATTTCATCAGATGAACGTGGAGCTCAATTGTCCAGAATTGAGCTCGCGTGGTCTGGTGCCCGCCGAACGTCATCGCGGTCGAGCTTTGTGGGCGGTTCTTGATCGCTGGAAGGTGTTGGTTGGCGCCACCCACCTCGCTTCTGCGCCGGCCACTACTGCATACTTTGGCTCGGATACCGAGAGCCACGAGGCGCCTCTTGGCCCCAACCTATTCATGCGCTGGTTCGCCTTACTGATAGTGTTAACTGTGATTTCGGCGAAATCAGCAGGTGAGCTCCTCACTACCGTATTCGGCTACCGTATTTCCGTTCGATAGCAAGGCTCAAAAGGTGGATAAAGCACAGTCCATGTCCGATTCTCGATGAATCTTATATGAATCGTGTATTACGATGGAAGAAGCACTCGGAGATTCCCCATTGAGGATACTCCGTCCAAGGCTTTTTAGTGTTAAACGAATTCGAAGATACACTTCAAAAGTTGAGCATTATTCTCGCTATCTAATTGCACTTCATAAAAGGAATCCTTGGAATACTGAACACTCGGAGTGCATGAAATTCTATAAACCTGAACGGACAGCTGAAATTTGTGGCCTTAATTACTTTATTCGGCTAATGTGGTTCTGTTCCAAAAAGCGAGATTCATTTACTGTAGTAACCAATTCAGACAAACGAATTGTAAATGTTTTAGAAAACTAAGAAAACAAGTGAGTAAGTACAAGAAGTGAAGCCACATAGAAAATTTCTTTTTCTTGATGACATCTGGCTGCATCGACAATAATATTTTTGCGTGCTCTTCGTACTGGCATCGTACCTCTGCCATGTAATGAATAGATTTGCTAACAATGTGAAATGAAAAAGACCCTTATTTTGGATGAAGGGCTGTGCCAAACTCCTGCTGAACTGCCTATTTTTCCACGGAATGTACTTCAACAGGACCTGAATTGTAAAAAAGCAGCGACTCCTTGTGTTCCTCTTGTATAATTAATATAGTTGTGCTTTTTCGAAATTTTGTCCAACGAATGAATGGACGATTGAATTCGATGTCGAAAATATTCGAATGTATTAATGAACATTTCGAGCGAATTAACGAACGAATTTATTGGCTCCTCATTTTTTTCGAATGATCGAAAATAGACTAAGCCTCATTTTTCGTTTATTCGAATACCCGAGCGATTGAGTAATTTGGTTCAATCAAGTGCTGCTATCAAAGTTCGAATTGAAACCACTATTCGAACTTTTAAAACATCAATGTTCGAATTCGAACGAATATTCGAAATTCTAGAAACATCGTATATTCGTCTAATCGAACAATTATTCGAATAAATTAGTCCGATAATTATTCGAAAATCGCTAATTAATCGATAATTATTGGGATGTTGCAGTACAACTGCAATAATTAATATAATAGCCCAGCAAAACAATCCTGAATAATGCTATGCGACGACAAGTCAGTGTTTCATCAGAAGGCAGAAGATCATATCATATGGAGAATGTTGTACTGCTAGAAATATGCCCATAAGAAGTAACCTCGCACTGCCACTCACTCGAGATCGAGCAATGTATTCGAAATTTAGGCGGTCGTGTTGTCTGACACCGTTACGATGGTCATCGTCACCTCAAGTTCACCTGCAGTTGACCCCTTGTCGTTTCGAAGGCATCCTCACCACACACTGCTCTCTTATTCTATAAAAGCGCCTGACTTGAGAACACTGCAGTGTCGAAAACTTCTCCAAATTTCTCTGATAACGGAGCATTTTATAGAGCCAAGTTCTCAAGCCAAATTTTCATAAAATGGAGTTCATCAAAAAATGCCAATACCACAACATGGCTTTTTCTAGCATAATCGTCATGCCGCGCTTTCCGCAATAATCGGAATTCTTTAGAAGATTGCATAATTTACTTCTGTATCCATACCATCTCGCTGCTCCTACGTAATCTATCGCTTACTCTTCTAGATAATATGTGTCTTTTTTGCATCTATTATTTTGTATTTTTCTATTTAATTTGAGGTATAGACGGCATACGACTTTGTTCGTGTAAAAAAAAGAAATAAAATAGGAATAGAAATAATTTTTGTCGTCATTTTACTACTTTCCCGTTTCATTTTCAATATAAATATGTGTAGTAAAATGCATTCGTTGGTTAATTCTAGCAAGTCGTGGGCAAGTTCCTGTGACATGATATCGGTTCCTTGAAGATTGCTGGTGAGATGTTGCGCAATTGGAAAACGTTAAAGTGATTGATACTAGAGCTGCAGGTTTACAACGCCATTATCGGGGCGTAGAGAAACATTTGTGGATGTTCATGATGTAGGATGACGATCTATGTCTATGATGCAAAGGATAAATTGAAGTGACGGCATAGAGTCGTGCCGTCATGCAAATCATGAAAATATGCAGTTCCACGGGCGCGTGTAGTGCAGTCGGAGAAGGTGCCGGCTGTCGCGTGCACCCGATACTAAGTTCTTGGTTCGGATTTCTCGCCCAAACCAACCAAACCCTCCATCCCTCCGGGATATTGAATTGGTACCAGACTAGTCTGGGAAGGACAGAGCGCTGACTTCTTCATCGGATGGCTACCGCAAGCCATTGTATAGGTTAAATACGCGTTCCATTCGCCTCCACAACGCAGAAGTGGAATGCGTGGCGCATTCCATGAAGAACCTCCTTTATCATTTATGCAGCTGCATCGCGTTGCCAACGCTTAGCATGAAGACCACTTAAAAACATTAACATCTTTTTTATCGAAGTGGAATTACGTTGTCGCTGTAGTAAACGTGTTCATCGTCCTATATGAGGGCTCATTTTGGCTACATTTATTTCTAATTCTAATAGAGGTTAGATAGAAATAGATTCTATTTCTTATATTCTATATTATAATATTTCTAATTTTATTCTAATAGGCTGTTAGCAAACATTAAAGCCACCATTGGTTTTGAAAAAGCTACGGACTCCAATTAATGCGCTAAATTTCTATTTAAGGAGAGTAGAGTGATCTCGCACTGGAATTGGTCTTCGACGTAAGCCGAGAGCAAGTCTGAGAGGCTTCAAAAGCAACTAATTCCTTTATGGGATCAATTCAGATCTACGTGTGCTTCTATAGCCTAACTTGACGCCCTTCGGGAGCGTGGTGGAGCAGTCGGAGAAGGCATCGACTGTCCCACTCGTTCGGCTAACCCTGCTTGTGATCCCTCCAGGATAGTTGAGGTGGTACAAGACCTGCTGGGGTGGGTGGAGGGGGGGGGGAAGATAAAACGCTGACCTCTCGATCGGCTGGGCACTACAGTTCATTGCACAGACCAAGTACGTATTCAAACTCCTTACACGACATCCCGTTGAAGTTGATGCATGGCGTATACCGAAAAGGAACTGATTGGTGCCCTCAGTTATCTTTTTTCATCTTGCTTTTCACCTCTAGTAGTTCCACTGCCTAGAAAAGCCAATGCTTGGCCTGGCGTTTAATTGGCCAACAACTTTTTGTCGCAAAGTTGTTTGACCGCCGCTTTGAATTGCATACTAGCAGCACTTCCACCTCACTAAAATGATGGTCTTCTGAAGTCATGCAGAAACTTTTAATTACATCGCAGTACGCAGTTCTTCCTAATTGCTCTTACGCTATTCAATGTATAGAAAAGGGTGCTCATTTCACTAATCTCTAGTCCGTCTAAACAACTAAGAAGGTAGGGCTTCTGAACTCGAGGCTTCTCCGTCAATCTTTCAGTTTGAAAAAGAGGTACTTTATGAAATCGGCAAGGACCACAGAAGAGACCATTTCGCTACATTACCTACGGAAACCATTGTAGGTAAGAAATACAGCATACTCTTTAACCAGCAATCAAAAGTTGATCAAATGTGAGATACTAAAAACTGTAAAACTTCTACGTTGGTATTGGGCAAGTATTCTAAATAAGAAGGATAAAGGACTGCGTTGTTTAATCTCTTTCGCGATGCGCCATACATTCTGCTTCTACGGGATGACGGGTAGGCGATCTGAATGCGTATTTGGCCATACAATGAATTGCGGTGGCCAGCCGATGAGCAAGCCAGCGTTTCACCTTCCCAGGCAAGTCTGGCACCAATTCGCCGCCTCCGGAGAGATGAAAGGCTTGGTTTGTTTGGGAGGGAAATCCAAACCAGAAACCTGGTATGGGTGCACGCGACAGCCTGCACCCATACCAGGTTCCACTGACTGCGCCTACGTGCCCAACCACAGGTCATTTTACTCCAGCAATATTATTTCCCATCAGTTCGCCACCCCTTTCGCAGTCATCGCATTTTCTGCTTTAAACTAGGTACTTCTCCAACCAAATGACATTTACATATGTGGAGTTTAGCAGTGGAGAATCGCGTGTTTCTCATTGCGGTTGCTGTTTCTGTACTTATAGGCTTGTAAACAGCATAAGAAACACGAACCACCCGAGCACAGCAGTGTTCTAGGTGAGGGCAGGGTGCCAACTTCTATTACAAATTATTTTTTCTTAACGCTATGCAATAAGCCACGTTTTGCCGTTAAATCAATAGCTAAGGATTTTATGTCTAATAAAACAGTGTGGGCGCGTGGAGCGCAGTAAGAGGAGGCGCCGGCTGTCGCCTGCACCCGATACCAGGTTCCTGGTTCGGATTTCCCGCACAGGCCAACCAATCCTTCCATCCCTCCGGGGTCGGTGAAATGGTACCAGGCTTGTCTGGAGAGGATAAAGCGCTGACTTGTTCATCGGCTGGCCACCGCAACTCATTGTGTGGCCAAATACGCATTCAACTCGCCTCCACGACATCCCGTAGAAGTAGAATGCGTGTCGCATCCCAAAAAGGATTGAATAATGCCGTCCTTTATCCCTTTTAAAACAGTGTAGTCTTTTG
>OX375868.1:81828769-81902687 GCA_947359475.1 Heligmosomoides polygyrus bakeri
ATGTCTCCAGTTACCCTTTATTTCTGAGGAGATCACGGCAGCTGTACGTCTATGCCTGGTGCGAGCAAATTTGGACGATGATGTTGTGCTGGTCAACATACCAGGACACAACATCAAACGACTGCTAGTTCGCAACAGGTTTTACGATCGCTCTTGTATAGCGAGAGACTGCGTGATCTGCCCCTATGGAAGAAGTGGAGACTGTGCGCAGAAAGGTGTGGTTTACCAAATCCAGTGTTTAAGCTGTGGGGAGCTATATATTGGGGAGACAGGGAGAGCGCTAAGCGTTCGCATCAGGGAACACCTTGCTGGTAAGGAAAAGCGTAGTTTGGTAACCCCACTCGGTAAACATCGAGTGGATGTCCATCACGGAGACGATTTTAATATTAAATGCACTGTGTTGCTTCGTGAAAGTGAGATCGGTCCCAGAAAGGCCCTAGAGGCCTTCTGGATCCGCGAACGTAATCCAACAATGAATAACCGAAGTGAGTGCATTTCGATCACCAGTGAGTTTTTGCCGTTTATCCCGCTGTGCGAGCTATGAGACCGTGCAATCTATACACTTAACATCAGTATGGATCCGCAGTTTGGTAGGTCTCAGTTGCTCAATGGTGATAGCGTAGCTGAGCACTCCCTCAGTACTTGTGGAACAACGGTGAGTTCGGCTTGCTTCAGTAGGATTTCGCTTGACACTCGTAGGAAATATTGAAACTAACAGAGCTGGAGAAGGGAGTTTTTGCCGAAATGAGTGTCCTGGTCTTAGGTTTCGAACTTCTTTCAGGCCTTTGAAAACGACGAAGTTGTCGAAACGTCGGCCGAATAAAGTTGTTCCACTATAACAAACCTGCGTGGCACAGAGGCATTAAGATAAAAATAGAATTTTGTAAAAATGGCCTGCCCATATAATTAATATAAGAATTAACAATGAAAAAATCGCAATACGCATTCTTCTTTGAATGCAGAATGAATTCACCATGATTTTTCAAAATCTTATAATTGTGAGCTATATGGCGCAGCGGGCAGATGCTGGTTCTCGTGTGTGCCCCGTTTGAAGCGGTTCTGGTTCGGTTCGCGCTCAGGACAACGAAGAATTCGATACTTCAGGGGTTGGGTGACATGGTTCGCCTGGAAAGAGTTAGGCACCTCACTATTCACCCTAGGCTCCTACCTCGGTGAAAAAGGTTCTCAAATACTTCCGCGTTCCTCTTGGGTGGGAAGGAAATCCAGAAATTTGGTTCAACTTCCTGGCGCATTCTTAGAAGGACATTGATTATTGAATCCTGAATCTTTTGTTTATCTTTAAGTGACCGAAAATCTCTTTCTTGCTGTTTTCTATCCTCTCCTTTACGCCTATGCTGGCCAAATGGCCTTGTTTGGCTGTAAGATGCCTTCGTCTTGGCTCAACTTTTGTTGACTTTGTTGAGTTCCACATGAGTAGGTCACCACAGCGCCACATCTGGCTCTCTACCACATCGCTGCTCAAGCTTCTTAAAGTAGCCATAGTAAACAGAGCACTTCTCCATTGATCTGAGCAGCTCTAGTCTGAAACTGCGTACAGCCAAGAGACATCCCAAAACACTTCAGGTCCTAAGCCACGTCTGTGTCTCAAGGGCCTCGAAGTGACGACGCGAGGCTCTTCGTTGCTCAGAAGCAGCACGTGAGTATGTGAGTGGGTTCGACCCAGGGGAATTCCTGCTATCAGGGTCGATTTGCCATGAGCTAGTGTCAGTTCGGACGCACGTTGTCGTGGCGCCTTGTTTTGTTGCCAAAGTCGGCAATAACAAGTTCGATTCCCAAGATACTGACGTGGTTCTGAGCAATACGCCTTCAAGATGCCGATGTGCTACTTCAACGATGAAGTAGCCACTACTACCGAAGTACGATACTCATTCAGAGAACAAGATACCCAAATGAGCATCTCCTTGATCTGAGTTCCTGACGAACACCGCAACTGCAGTGATTTATCTGAAAGTATACAAGGCAACGCAGTCTGAGGACGTGATGGCTCTCACCTGCGACTCAACCGAGGCTCTTGGTTCGAGTCCTGCTCAGGTCAATTAAGTCTACCATCCCTCTTTTTGTACGACAAACAATGGGAGCATTCAGCCACCATCGATCAGATTACTATCGTCTGTTATTGTAGAAGCCGAACTGCTTGCACGAATCCTGCATAAGTGGAATGCGCAGTGCATCTTTCGCTGCTCAGAGGCCTTGAAATAGTAGTGGCAAACAGAGCACTTCTCCATTGATTAAGGCTGAGTCATGTAGTTTTCTACACAGAACAAGGATTTGGGGCGCCTATTCTGTGGCTAAAATCGTTTAGGAGCTTATCTAGCGCAACCGATGTTTTCCGTAGTCTTAGACTAGTTCTTCAAATTCGCTGTCCGTATGACGAGGTGGTGAGCACGGAGCTAGGCGGGGGAAGGAACGCCAGTTTCTGACTGATCCAACTTACCAGTTTTAAGACGCCTTGCCGCTGCTTAGTGGGCACGAGCCTGCTATGTATAGTCGCGTGTTCTCTGGAGGCGTTACAACAACATGTGGCTTTCCTTTCCTCTACTCGCTAAGGGAATATCGTGATTCGACAAGAATATGTGAAGCCATGTCATGTTTTTGCCGGTTCGTGAAGATTAGCCCGAAACCATATCTATCGAAAATTAAAAATAAAATTCCCCCGCATTTTTCATATATCAGAGGCTTCACCCTACGAACCTTAGCGAAGCCCTGGAGCAGTAACCAAGCTATTCCAGTATGCTATGCAGTAAAATTCAAAAAGCACCCTAACAAAGTGAAATCAGCTAAGATTATATTATCTACAGGTTACCTTTGTAAAAATAGGTTTTAAAAAATCAACAACTACATATTATACCTGAATAGTTTTGAGACTGCACGCGGCAGACAGTTAGTATTTTCAAAATTTGAAGAAGATTAAACAACCGTTGAGGTACTGTTCTCTCCTTCGATGGCGTACCGTATCCAGTGGGAAGAATTTGAAGGGCAGACAGTACAGAACGTGAAATAGCGGAGAGCGATTAGAACGCTACTGAGATTCCCAGGGATTTTATGCAAATGGTGAGACTTCGTCCAGAATCGTAAGGTGGGAATCATTGTTGACAATTTACGCTTAGGTAAGGATAGTACGTGGTTCTGCGAGCAATTCATGTGCTATAACCAGTCTCCAAAGCTGTCATGTTAATATTGTACCTTACAGTCCACAATGAACTTGCCTATCGGTTTGAGTTGCATTACCCAATCCACTTCAATACCAACATTCAATATTATTCAATACCACTTTTTTGAAATTCTTTAGCTTACCTGCCCGTGTAATATGTAGTATTTTTATTTAAAAAATTAAAGAAATGAAATAAAAAAATTGAGAAAAAATGATAAATTAACTTTTACTTTAAAGATAAATAACGCAGGAATCACATTAAAAGAGTGGATCACGCCATGCACTCTTGAAGTAAGTTCAATACCAATATGGGGCCAAGAAGGCTGGCCAGGAGACGAGTGCTGAATCTCTGACGTTCAGTAGTTTGATGACGGAACTGCAATTCTGAAAACCATCAGCCAGGGTGATCCTCAGGTATGTATATTGCCCCACGTTCATACTTATATGGCAGGAGAAAGCTCGTTGAACGCAACCGCCTTGGACCGAAGCGCGCTTTGAGAGGATGCGAATTCAGCCTGCTCACTTTCTGCTCACTCTCTTCCTAATGGTGTTCGACTGGTGTATAAGAACTCCCTGAAATTTCTATGCAATTCTAACTAAACTAGGTATTTTCTACTATAATCTACGGTAAAACTATACTGTGGTAAGTAGGTCACTTCACCATATCTTCAAGTCAGTTCATACACCTCTATGTTAAATACCTTTCTCAATGCCTTTTGGTTAAAAACCGGTCAGTAATAATCACGCTGCAAGAAAGTTACTCTACACAGCATACGGCTAGAAAAAATTGCAGATAACGGCTGAAAACTGTGTAGGCGTAAGGATCTCTCAGGTCTCAACCAGACAGTTGAAATGCAAAAAGTGCCGCATCACAGAAGATGCCGAACCTGCGACCTCCCCCGCATGAAGCAACGGCACTATCCATTGTGCCAACAGACCACATCCGTTGGCTGGCAGCAGGGCGTCATGAACTTCACGCTCATGTATCTACACGCCTTTTTTCGACCAGAGAAGAGCATTCCGAAAAAACTAACTATAGTGTTGGACTCCCCACACAGCACCTTACATCCTGTAAAAATTGCTTCGCAAAAGCTCAGGTTTGGAGGTTCTCTTGTAAGAAGATGTGGTATTTGACCAGTTATCAGCCATGTCGGATGATTTCCAGTTCTTAATATGTACTGAAATTTTGACGAATTCCACGTTTTGCGGATAAAATATGAACAGAAAACAGAATCAGAAGTAAAAGAATGGGCCAAGGTCGAAACTTTTGGGATACCAACGGGCATTCAAGTGCAACTATTTTTCTTCTGAAGCTCAATCAGAAGACACAAAAATACACGCAAATCGGGTCCACATTGAATTAAAGGATCCATGTACATAGGCTGAAGATGGAGATTCCTCTGATTGTTTACTTTGGGCAGATAGAGTACGCACCTCTAGGAAAATCATTGGAGAGTGAAGATACCTTCTGGAATATTTCATTCTGACTCCACATGCCTTCCTGACCTTTTGGTTTATATGTTGGGTGCATTGGGTATGTCACGACATCGAAGATTTCTTCTCCGTCACGTATTTCCACGTTTCTCTCGGTGATTATTCTTTCTTGCTCTATGTTTTCGTTAACGTCACACTCATCATGTGTTTCTCTGACCACTCGAAAACGATACGATTTTTCAGGATAACTGATGCCTATGATAGATATATGAAGTATCCTCTCGTAACGTAAACCGTGTTAAAGGATCTTAATAATCGGGCGTTTCCTTCCCAACGGTAGCCGCTAGTGATGTTTGTTCCAAGTAATGGCTTAATCCCGAACGCTCCCAAAAATTATTTGGAATTCCTGATGAAACGGTATTTAAGCGGTATGTAGGTGATCTCAAACTCAGTACCTACTTTCTTTTCTCGTGGTCGTGTTCACCTGCTATGCAGATAAAGCGCCATTTCTAAAGCACGTGGTTCTGCGAGCATGGTCACCGATGCCAGAAGTTGCAAAGGCGGAACTCAGCAGCATTTCACGTCACAATAGGGTTGTTACACATAATTATCACTGGCCGTTCCTTGAAAACCCCATTCAAATAGCGCCCGTAGATCCGAGCCGACACAAAAGGAAAACTCTCTAGGAAAAGCTGCGATTTCGACCTGAGAAAGATGACGTCCGAAGGCCGAATAGAACCAGATTGGTGCTTTGACTTCAAAGCACTTTCGAGGGGGCCGTCTTAAAATAGTACAGACTCCAAATTACTGCCAGTTCACTTCGAATAATTCTGTTTTCCATCAAGCCCCACATAATGTCCTATGACGAGGCAGTAGTCCAATAACAAGAAGGGTATAAGGGAAATTGAAGTCTAAAACTCTGTCGGGGCTGTTGCTATGCTAAAATAGGTAGAGATATAAAGCCACAAAAAACAGAGAGGATTTTCTAAAAACAGATTATGTCATATTTTTCGACGCACTCCCCAAGATGTATATAGGTGATACTCGACACTTCAGCGGTCCGAGGTATAAGACACCCCACGTTAACATTTTTTCGGAGACTTCGTTGTGAAAAATGTGCGATGGGCTCGTTTCTGGCATAGATCCTTCGTGAAAAGTGCGCTTTAAGAATACAAATTCTTAGGTGGAACCTGGGACCTGTGCTTATTTCTTGGCTTCCTTAAAGAAGGGTTCATTTAACAAGCCGATGAGCGTTATCATTCACTCGATGCATTATCCTTGTAGTTGAAGTATTTTATTAATCTTGAGACTCGTATCAGGTTGTCTTTAGGATATATAACTAAATGAACACTTGAGCTGCTCTTCTTGCCCCTACGCCTTACGGGGCCAAACATAAATTACCTAAGCATTTTTTTTTCAGGATAATACAATGCATTCTGATGACTTTGTATGGAGAGGTGGCAGCATTCTTCGCAAATGACTCTGCAAACAATCAGTTGAACCAAAAATAGGAAGCATCGAAAGTGTAAGGGGACGGAGGGGAGGCAAAGACGTTGCATCCGCTTTGTCATATGCGCATGACCATCTTCTCCTGCCAGCTGCGCCACGCGCTCACGTTCAAAGTTACCATATATTTATGCCCCTTCACGGTGAAGCATAAGATAAACGTTGGAAAAGGTTCTATAGGAGAACATGACTCACATCTTCCAACTTATTTTTTCATGTGGTGGTCGTAAAAACTTCAATTGGTAAATTCTATTCCACACAGAACAGATACAGAATAGATAGCATCAGGAACATTTTCAAAAGGTTAGGCGCATGCAATGTCCTCTGCTATCCTATTCGCAAAAAAAGTATTGCGTAATACCTTTAAGTACTGGTGAGCTTGGAATATCCCTTTTCCAAATCACTTTGTAAAAGTTGTACTTTTAATGTCGAACGCTGAAGATAAGGAACATGAAGATCTAGCATGAAGAAAAAATTTCTACAGATACATCTCATTAACACATCTTTTGACTAAATGGATACAATTTTGCGATGAATACCTTGGTACAAAAATGACTTAAGTCTTAAAATGACCTTTATTTAAACGTTTAGACTGTGCACAGCTGGTAGGCACGGCGAGGATCAATGCTTTGAATTTATCAACCCCACTCCACCTACAATTTTCACATTGGATTCGTGCTTTCTGTAGCTTTCACTCTAGGCTATCAGCAAGAAATGTGTGCGATATTCTTTCTTCCAGGTAAATCTGATGCACTTCTCGATAGTTTGACGAGCAGATCCCAGATTCATGAACGATTTGACCTAGGATAATGTGGGTAGAGGGTAGGAATTGGAGAATTACTATGAATTTACAAGAGCATGGAGGTGGGTGCATGGTGGGGTAGAATTATTTCACATTAGATCGTCTTCCCACAGCACTACCTGGTATGTATGGTAGTTCTTCTGTTCGTTTTTCTTCTGACCATGAAAGCCTTTTCAACTTTAGAGACAGCTTCGCGTTCTCTAGCTTTGGAAGCTCTTGATAACTCAGAGCTAGATCTTATAATGATGGGAGCTTACTTCTCCAAGCTACTTCTCCAAGTATATAAAACATTTATCTGACCAATTCTTGAATACGTTACCCCTGTTTGTAATCCTTACACGCGTAAAGGTAAAGGAAGCTCATGACACGTACGCGGGGATATCATTATGACCAAAGACCATCAAGCAATGTGCGAAACAAGAATTTTGGACTGACGTCTCTCGCTCTTAGAAGGAAGCGAAATGATTTATTGCTGTCTCACAAAATTGCACATCAGCAAATTGGAGTCGAAATCACAGATCCAGTGTCGATAAGAGCATCTAACACACGAGGTGGTGTCGCTAAGTATGACCCTGACACTGCTAAACACAACTGTCGTCGTCTTCACTCATAGGACACTCTCGTTATATAAGAAGCTTCGCAAAGAGCACTTTTTGCCATCAAGCTTTAACGCTTTCAAAAAGCGCCTCCGTGAGCATATACGTTCCTAGAGTAAGATGCTTCAGATGTTGCGAACTCTTCATTAGACATCGTTGACGGTGTTGTATTTCTCGTGTGAGTTAACTGTGTAGTATTTCTGTTGTAATTTTAGCACATGAACATGGTCGTGGAATAAATAAATAAATAAATAAATAAATAAATAACCCATAAATCAACCACTTCGATAACGCTTCAAGTAAACACGAACACGAATATGAACATTTATTGAGCCCAAAGAGATACAAAACAAGTTGAACACAAAAATCACTGCAAAAGTTGGCTCTTCAAAGACCAGCAAAAGTGAAGAGCAATTATTGTACCAAAAGAGATGCAAAATTAATTGCACACAAGATGTTACAGGAGAAACGCTCTTTTTGAAGATTTCCAAGAGAAAAAACTTCTTCCATGAGTGGCGCGAAAAGTGTTTTTTTTTTCTTCAAAAGGACTAGCGACTCACTGAAAAAGGTACCTTATCAAAATAAAGCTGATTTGTTTTCAAACTAACTTGCAGTTAATTTCTCAAAACAGGAGACTTCATCATAAGTTCTAAGAACAAGAGACGAAAATGATTCGTGAAATTTTTTCCGTATTGCTATAACAGAGGAAACGAATTTTTTTGCAAGTATAAATTTTCATTCAGTCGAAGCGAATACACTATTAATTTATTTGGAAAGTTAAGCACAGCCTCGTATAAAGAAATGTTGTTTGTAAGAGAATTGTAATAGAATTACTTTATTTTACTACTGGGCTAATCCCACATTGCTTCCAAGATATTTAGAAAATGATTCGCTAGCATTAAATAGCTATCAGGGATTGAGAGAAATGAAACGTCAAAAAAAACCGTTTTGTTTGAGATGCGCTTCAAATTTATGATTAAAATTAGCTGGGGATGACAAAGAAACTATTACGCTAGGCGAGCTATTCTATGTTTTTGTAGCTCTTACTAGAAAAAAAGCCAAAGAACTGTTGGGAGCGAACTCGTCCTATGGATATACGAAATGGATGACCTCTTGTTCCTTCAACAAAATCTAAGAAATTGAATATTTCTCTTTTATCAATATCAAAACAGCCAGAGAGAATCTTGAATACAAGATTTTGATCATGCAAAATTCTTCGCATCTTAAGTGAGTTTTCACCAAGCGTTGCAGCTCATTCTTTATAGCTGACATGATACAAAGAAAATTGCGTTGGTGAATTTTTTCTGCGCTTAATTTTTCAGTGAAGGCAATCTTAGTAAACCACTGCTTGCTCTCGAGCTGAGCCCTTCTTTTGGTTGCCATTTTGACGAGTTCAAACTAATCTCGATAGTTAGCTACATAGTTTGACGTTATTTGGCAGACGAAACTGTATCCTGGCGAAGAGCTGAAGATTTTTTTACACGTCTTCTTAATTAGATGCTCAAGCCTTTTGGAACGAATGGAATGGACGCTTTCGGTGAAAATCAAAATCCCTACCACTTTTGCAGTCCGTTTTTTGAAACGCCCGTGGTTTTAAAATCGTTTCTAGTAGAAAGAGCTTGTGTCTAAGTAGTACATATCCTTCTATCAACTCTGCCATTTTGCTTCAAATAGTGACCGTATTCCGCCTTTATATTGTATTTTTCTTTTCCATCTTTACACATCTTTATATGACTCCATCATTCCACATAGTGATAGGGTACATAGTAGAATGAACGGAACATTCGGATACGTGAAACTGTGCTTCTTCAACAATGTTTTCTTTAATTAGAGCGTAATGAAAACTCAAATAGAGGCCTTCAATTAAACTATACCTCTTTGCCTCTTCACGATTAATCACTGATTTTTATGATTTTATTCATTTAATGAAAAATTCGTGTATTACAACAATATCGGTCCTGCGGAAAAATCCTGCTCAACGCCAACAATCAAAAAACGCCGTTAGGTAAGATGGTTTAAAAGACGGGTAACGATTTAATGTAGCAGTGACGAATTTGCCGGATAACGTTCTCATTAAGCTACACACGAGGTCAAGTGATCCCTCTTGAAAGAGACGTAGGTTCCTTCCATTTAGTCATTTTTAGGCTCAAATTTAATTTTTTTGTTGCAAAAGGCGCAAATGCTGTCAAAATGGTTTAGAATGTATTATGAATTCACACGACTTGTACTCCACTACCTGCCTTCCATGATTCGTTCCTTGTCCTCTATGTGCAATTCTAGTGGCATTTCCTCGATATCGTCGTGTGCACTTCGGTGACGTCGAGATGATCATGCGCCGAGGACGCAGTTCGGACGACGAATCTACGCGGTGAGTAACAGCCATTTGGATTCTTTTCTACTCAGGAAAAACAACAACAAAATGCGCGCTCTTGCTTTTAATGCTTCTAGCATTTACCTTGTTTTAGCACGGTCAGAATTTTTCCGTAATGGTCAGCCAGTTGAAGAAATTTGAGACCAACATAGTGTTGACTATTTCTTTCCAGCACTACTACATATTTAGCTGGTATCCAATACAAAAGTTGTAGAATCGGGAATATGAGGCTCATGAAGCTCTTATGTAAATGTTTGAGAATTCCTTGCAGTTGTTTGGTTCCTCTTTCTTCGTCAGCGCTTGATCTAGGTACCTAAAAGAAAGTGAGATATCATTAGGGCTTATGAACCAAAACGTACATGATGGTCGTAAATGATAAAGAGCGGCGTTAATTAAACTCTACCTGGTATGCGCCATATATTCTACTTCTATGGGGTATCGAGGGGGCAGTGTGAATGCGCACCATACAACTTGACTTGCAGGGTATGGGCACTCCAGTGTTTTTATCCTTTGCAGACGCGTTTGATACCAAATTATCGACGTAGCGAATCGTTGGCCTAAGCGTGATCCAAACATGGAACATCGACTCCGGTTAGGTACGAGAGGTTGAGCCTCTTTGGACTGCGAGTCACAGCACTTCTGCCGGTTGGAAATGCTCATTGAAGTCCATAAACCCGATGGCAAAGCCTTTATTTAGCCTTTAAGGTTTAAAGCCTTTAGCCTTTAAGCCTGCTGTTCACGGTGGTCAGACTATAGAGATGACCTTCTCCTATTGTTTGCCCTCATGATCGGGATGGGAGTCATACACCAGCTCTCATTAAAACTCAAGAAACGAAATGAACCACGGAAACCTTACAGTTCCAGCGACCAACAATCTCACGAATGGGTTCTTCTCGAAGTTTGATCGGCTTACATAGTTCTAATGAAATTCCGTCGTAGCCTTATGAGGAGATTGGCTTACCACCGCACAGAACAGTGAAAATGACGTGAAGTGGCCGAGCGTCGAGCAGAGCACTGCTCTTGAACCTCTAACGGAATGATTAATTGTGACGGTGTGAGTCACGGCGACTTCCGCAAAGAACGAACAAGCGGCTCACGAACGAATGGCCTGGATTGACTCTGGAACGAATGGCCTGGATTGCCTTCTTTAAGAATTGCTGAGGTATTCACCGAATCGTCAATCAACCTATTGTTTTCAAAGAATAGAAAGTGGGTTATAGGAGGCATCTCTAGGTAAATAGGTGAATCCATGTGTGCTCCAAGGTTTTGAGCTGGGGAGCGGACTTACGTAATAGGAGTGTAGAAGAATTTCGGGGTAGTAGAGCGAAATATGGCACTAATTCAGCTTTTCGGATGACGCCACGCATTACACTTCGAGATGGAGTAGAGGAAGAATTTCAGGCAGTATTTAGTCATTACCATACATCATGAAGAATTGCATGGTAACTTTTCTGAAAGCAGCACGTCGACGGTTCCTCTTAAGCAGACAAGTTCAGGATTGATTTGCTTGGTCAGAATCTGACCGGCGTTGCCTAGACTCCGTACAAGGCGCTACTTCATTTGCTGTGTTCCGTGTGCAAAGAATTACAAGGGCAAATATAGAGATCAGAGTTTTTCATCCTTTTTCAGGATACGCCACGCATTCTACTTTTACGTAGTGAAGGCAATTTGAAATAAGTCTGTTCTGGCCGCCTAGTAGCGCTAAAGGAGGAGGTATGCGAGTGCCTTCGGGTCGGTGTTCTATGTAGGTTCCGCTCTCGCTCACTTCGGCCATGCTCTCCACAACCCACGATCGGAGAGCGTGGGTACCACATTTGTCTGGGAAGGCGCAACACAGCGACTTGTCCATTGCTTCTCCACTACAAGCCATGATCCAAACATGCACACAAGTTGCCTCGTCGATATCTCGTAAAAGTATAATGCATGGCTTATCTCGATCAGATATTGATTGACGCCTAACTTCTTCGCTTATTTCTATTTGGCATGCACAATCACATGAGATGGCCTGCCCATGGAAAAGTCAGTGTTTTAACAACACCTCGAATAGTCATCGTCCCCAGGGAGGCAAACCGTCTAGAGCACCGGAGTGAGTCTCGAGCACTGAATCGATTCAGGGTGCGCAATAAAATCGGTGCTTTCCCATACGCCCTTCAATTGCCCTCTGAAGAACTAAACAACATACAAGGGAATTATGATGCCAATAAGTGGAGACGCAGTTGTCGCTGACCTCTCCATCTCCGATGCGCCATACATTCTGTATATTACAGTCTGGTAAGGATTAAAAGAAATTTGTATTAGAAGCGCAGGTGACCTACGCAGGTAGGAGAATGAAGGTAAAAGTATTGGGTTCACTAACTCGTTTCGGGAATGCGCCACGCATTCTAGATATGCACTTTCGCCGAATGTAGAGGATGACTGGATTCATATTCGCTCCAAGAGTCATTTATTCATTTCCCGAGAGCAGCATTCTATGCAGTCTTTGTCTACTGCCACTGGCTAGGAATCAGTTCTATCAGGGCGGCAGGTAACAGCAGCGACTGATGAATAATTCATCGAAATGAGCTGCATCGCGTGTTGTTATTCGGTGCCACCTGGATTTCTGATTATTTGCGCGGGTTTTTTCTTCCTCTCAAGAAAGCCTGGTATCATTTTCAGGTTTGAATGGGGGCACAAAAAGACTACTATATTCATGAAAGGTTCTGCCTAATTTTCCCTTCAACATGCTTTATTTAAAAATTTACGGCATGTCGCTCAACAGAGTACACTGTAATTTTGCACCACTACTTTTGTGAATGACAACATTATGAAGAACGTACAATACAAGGACAAAAAGCGTTATTCAACTTCTTCTTGGATGCGCCACGCATTCTACTTCTAAGGAAATCGGGGAGGCAAATTAAGTGCGTATTTGGCCCTACAATGTGGTGACCAGTTGGTAGATGTCAGTGTGTTATATTCACCCATAAAATTTTGTACCTATTCACCGACCCCGTGGAGATGAAAGGCTTTGTTGACCTAGGCGGGAAACCCGGAAGTAGGAACCTAGGATCTGATGCATGCAACAAACGGCGCCACACCCTACTGCGCTGTCATGCGCGCTAATAATAACAATTATTATTAGTATTAGTATTAGTATTATTATTATTATTATTATCCGTCATGGGGAGGGAAACTGATGCCAAAAAATACCTAAGACAGTGCGGCTGGGCTCTCCCTGAGCTTAACCATGGGCGGCTGCTGGCGAACTGTATCCTTGGCGGCGAATTGTCCAAGTTTACGAAATATCCTACGGGCAACCCGTCAGGGTATGAATAGAGGCCAAGTGCGGAGGGTAGGAGTTCAGAAGACGCGCCACAGACGTCCAACTTGCGTAGGGATTTCGAGTAAGGGACAACAGTAGGAGGGAGACAGTGGAAGGAAGTCAGCAAAGGGGGACCACTGGAAGGGGAATAAAGGGAAACCAATATTTTCCCTCAATATCGTCCAATGTGCGTCGGGTTTCTGAAAACGGGTCACAGATGTCGTGGCACGTACGTCGGGGTGCAGAAGTGTCATAGACGTCGCGGCAGCGTGGTGACACGTGAGTCGGGACTCAGTGTCACATCTGCATGCTTGACTCTCACTCCGTATCTTTGCTAGCACATAGGTAAGGATTCGATTCCAGCACATAGGATTCGCGAAGAAGGGGGCAGAAAGGGGGGGGGGGAGATAGAAAGAAGAGGTAGGGAAATGACTGTGGGATTTGGAGTAGTACTATTGCCGTCGGACAGTAAACGGTGTCGACCTCTCGACCAATACCGATTGTTTCTATTTATGTTTCTCTGGATTAAGCACTTCGGGTTGGGACTCTCACGATCTTTTTCTCGCCACGTAGGGAACGGGTACCTCGGAGAATAAATCGCGCATATGCGATAGAGGGTGGATTGGCTACATGGGAGCAGTGAGGATTCTGCCCTACCATATCCCGCTGCGCTAATCTATTAGTAAGACCGGTTTTTACAGTAGTAAAAGTAAGAAGGTGCACAGAAGAAAGAAGGAAGATTGGGGTCCTTCTATTCTCGGGGTTTGGGGGCGAAGCCCCCAACCAGACGTTTGGTGGCCACAAGGCCGCTGAACGTCTGGTAATAGATAAATTATATAGAAATTTCTAACTGGCAAAAACAAACCGACCAAATAAAAAGTGTCACTATTCTCACTCTCTATTAAACTACGTCTAAATTATCTACTACCGCTGAAAATTCCAATCGATTCAGAGGCGCAGATCTAACGAAATGTATGAGCTGGAAAACAAGCTACATAATAGGCAAAGCGTAGGTACTCGATACTCCGCCTTTGATGTGCTCTGCGCCTCCTATAATACTTCCGCCGTATCGAAACTATTAACGCGTATTTAGCCTATGCCATGTTCCCATCTAGGGGTAGCTATCTATTTGACTGCTCAGTGGCGGAAAGCCTTTAAAGCTTTCTAAGCCTATGCGAAATTAGAGCCTAAAAATTTTAATAAACTTTTGCTGCTAACGTGTTGTATGCATGCCGATGTGGAATGGGCGTGTTAAAAGTAAAGCTCGTTCTTTTTCTTTGTCTTTAAAGGATTTTCGAGAAAAGCGTTTCCGAAACTAAAAAACTCTCTTGCTTTGTTGTTGAATGCGGTGGAAAACGAACACCTTTCATTAAGATTTGACTAGATATTTCGATTCAGACGTTTAAAACATCAGAAGGAGCTATTTGTTTCACCTATATAGGAGCTCATAATATCTGGTAGAAAAAGTGGGCCCTTTTTCATCAGATGTTGTTCTCGTCAACTAAACTCGATATGGAAGAAAATTCAGAACGAGTCCGATATTCGGCAATACTGTAAAGCTTGCCTTTGCGGTTTTTATGCATAACTGATCAAAGATTGCTCGTGCTTGGTGTAAATAGCAGCTGCCGCTCTGCAGCCTACACCTGCAACCAACTCCCAATGCGTATTCATGGCTTACTTGAGAATGTCGTCAGCATGAGATCATCTGCGGTCGCGACTTGGCTTAAATTTGAAGCCCTTGCTTCATTTGCTGCTACGTCAAGATTAAAGCTGAAGCTCTTGGTTCTTTTGCTGTTACGCCACGCAAAACGCTATGCCTGAGTTTTCCAGTAGTGGAAAAAGCTTAAAACAAGATGAAAACGATGGGAAAGGTCGTTTTGTTCAATGTGCATGTGCTCGGATCCCTCCCTAGGGGCACAAGAGACGATATTTGGAAACATTATTACGTTCCAACCTTGCTCCTACTTTCTTGAGATCAGGCGAGTAGTTTTGCGGTATGAAGCCATCCAAACCTCTCCCACCCCTACGTTCAACATCGCCATCATCTCCAGACGGTTAAGTGATGCCGCTGCTTGAGCAAATCAGTGCCCCCGTCTCACTCCCGCCTGACTGCCCCACCCATCAGTGCCCCTTCACTGCTCCCCCTTTACTCTACAACTTCTAAACCCTGACGCACGTTGGTCATTTGCTGCAAGTGTTCACAACCCCGATGCCAACTGAACGACATCTGCGGCACGTCTTCCGAATCGAAACGCAGTTGCCGTTCTGTCAAGCACAAAGAGACCGTGCTTTCTCTGACAACACTGCTTCCTATGTTGAACGGCAACCGGCCCTGAGACGTTCACAAATTACCGGGACGTTATCGATAGACAAACTTCTTTAAATAAATTTGAATGAGTTTGTCAATCGATTTAAATACATTTAAGTATTTAAATGGAATTTAAAATAGGTAATGATTATTTACCAGATGAGGTTTTACCATAAAGCGTATGACTGAGAGTCGAAAATGAACACCGCTGCGAGAATTTCCATCCTTATAGTGGTTCAAAAATATGATATGTTCCATTTTTGCCAAGTCCTTGAATCCACCGAGTTAGGGGCTAAAAGCTTGTTATGGAATCATATATCCTCACAGGGTAGTATTTTCTAGACATGGAATACGCAGAAGAAATGAGAAAACACTGCTTCATTGCGGCGTGACATTTCTTCTGCGTATTTGATGTGTGGAAGGTTTTGCCTCAGGCGGTTCCATAGTAAACCATTAGGACCATTATGGCCATTTGGTGTCATTTTCGTTGTGCGGGCATACGCGTGAGACCCTTCCTTGGTTCTTGTTTTTTGAAGTCTTGGTCTATGTCGTGAAGGTGAGAGGTATTGGGGGAGCACGTCAGCCAATTATTATATAACCAAGCAGAGCACCAACCGAACACACAGCTGCTGATCATCTTTCAATTCTGCCCACATTCGCGACATTTTTTTATAAACGTTTTTTATAAATGGTTTAGCTGCGTGCAGCCATTCAAGAGCCTTCCAAAATATGACACGCAATGTAAACCTGTGGTGGAAATATAGTCCAGGCTATTCGAAGTAACGGAATGGAGCATCTGCTGAATCTTGAGGAGGTTCTCAATCTCATGTGCAAGCCAAATTGACTAGAGATTCGGAACCATCATTGCCAACCAATCTCTGATGTTGGCTGGATTGGCACTAGACTTGTTCTACATAGAAGGGCAAAGCAAAATGAAGCACCGTCTTGAGCAATGGCTGTCCATACATATATTTATTTATTTATTTTATACATGGAAATTCATGTTAGCTAACATGTTCTGTACCTGCAGAGAACAAATAATCCAGAAGCGGTGAAGAAATACTGAGAGAGGATCGTAACATTATAAACATATAAAACAATCAAATAAAACAACGAACAAGGTCAACATTGCGGATCCAGGTGTTTCACGATAATGACTTTGAAAGAGTACAAAGAATGTGGAAGAGGATGGTTCTACTAATTTTGATGTAAGAGGAAGTTGTACTGTTGACGAAAAAATGAACCCTACAACTGAGCCTGGCTTTAGTACAACTAACTTCAACGCACTGCCTCTTGTAATGGACGAACTCACAGCTAGGAACGCTTCTGGTGGAATACCGCAGGCTCTAGTCAGAATTTTATGCAGCATGATTAGGCCAAAGTTCTTTCTTCCCTGTGCCAAGGAGGAAAACTTGAGATTAAAATTCCTAACGTTTGATTAAGGTGTGGCATCATAAGAAAACCCTACCTTTCTTATAAAAAGTCCATCATGGGCCCATACATACATCATCTTTCCCAGACATGTGTCGTACCAAACCATCACGCCTTGACAGATGAAAGGACTGACTGGTCTGAGCAGGATCCTAACCAGCAAACTCGAATTGTGGTGTGCGCGACTGCAGGCACCTCTATGGAGTGCGAATCTTGCCACTTGTGCCAATTTAACAGCACAAACATGCCACCTCCAAGATATCCCGTAGATTGTGCAAGATGCGCGGCTTATCCCAAGTAACGATGGTCAACGCCGATCTTCTGCCTTAGTGCCATGCTGAGCTGCAGTTTGTCAATCCTGGAGGCTTGTATGACCGTGTGAGACTGACTGTGAGTGAGTGATGTTGAACTTCAAATCGAAGGCTTGTGTAACGTGCGCAAGCGGTGCCTGCTGTTGGCTGAGCTAGTCACTTTCAAAAACAATTACTAATCGTCGCAGTTATTAACAACTTTGTTGTTCAGTAGAATTTTAGTTTTTTAGACCATTTCGAATATGTCGTTTTGTGTGTATACTGCGCTGCAGGTTGTTTTTAGGACATATTGCTGTTTCAGGCACGAGAAGCCGCGTCCACTGCGATTTGGACGATGACAACGACATCGTAGTGCAATGGATACATCGAGCTCAACATTGATTTTCCTAGACGAATGCCGAAAAATCGATAGCTGAAAGCCGAAATCGACACCATCACTTACAAACATTGTACTGTAAAAAGTAATGAATCATCGATAACGTGCACCTGTTGGCGGATTCCTAGAAGAGCTCCCTCACTGTCATTGTCGTATCTCGTCCATCCGCTGCTGGATGATGCAGCTTGTGATGTTAGGTGTCGAGATTACTGAAAAGCGTAATAATCCTACTCAGCCCAAGCCTTCGAAAACAGATTAGAGAGCCGTTGGTAAATAGTTGTCTGAATGCTCCTCACCGCTCCATCAGGGAACGTTGTAGAGCATAAAACGCAATTCAATGATTTTAAGAAATTAAATGCTTGCGCAAAATTAGAGTATTTCATCTTTAAAATTTTACCTTGTCTTGCTTTTATCTACTGCTCATTCTGCCTACCCCCTATTTCTCTTTCATATTTTTTAATGCATATACATATATCTTTACTTTTATAAGCGGGAGTCTTATATAGCTTAAAATATGCTCCTTTTCTTCACTACAGGGCCAAAGAAGAAGCATAATTCAAAGATTTGTCTAAATACAATGGCTAAGAAATTTCCTTATTGAATTATTTCTTAGAATATTTCTTCTTTCCATTTTCTATACTTTTTGTTTTATGAAATTTCTTTCCTAAAATTAAGAATTTTTCGGTCTACTTTTTTGAAGGTCAAAAGCTGTATTTACAGTGTTAGTCTCTACAAATTAGTCAGAAGCTACAGGAAAGTCGGGATCTACAGTGCCATCATAACTAGAAGACCTCTGGAATTGGCAGGTTTAGCCTCAGTGCGAACAAACTCATAACGCCTTTATTGCAAGCCAAGCTTGTAAAGTGGATAACTACGTGTTATAAAATTAGAACACATCGTTCTGATTGGAAATTTTCCAAGAGTTAAGTTGGAAAAGTTCTGTCTCTCGTTTCAGGTGTATTGTAAGAAGAGACGCACCCACTCCTACACTGTACCCAGAGGTACAGTGTAGGAGTGGGTACGTCTTTCCTTACATCTTACATCCTCCCTCCTCTTTCTCTTCATAAAAGCATAAGGTTAAAGTTAGGCGTTTCTCAATCCCTTCAGGGTTGCGCCACGCAGTGATGTCGTGAAGGCGATTTCGAATCGTGTTTGGTCATACAATGACTTGTGGTGGCCAGCCAATGAACAAGTCAGAGCTCTACCCTTTCAGACAAGTCTCGTACCAAATCACCGACCCCTTGAGGATGGTGGACTTGGTTCCTCTCCCGACTGGTGCAACCTCCTCCGACTGGTACATGCGCCTCTCAATAACAGATTATGCCCAAAAACTTAAAATGGATCCGTGAATACTGCCTGACTAGCACCTTTACTGCAAGTCGTTGTTACCACTTATATGTAGGCGGAATGCTGAGCAGGGATGGGCGGAATTTTCGTTTCCGTGTTCCGAATTCCGGTTTCCGGCCATTTTGTGCACTTTCGTTCTGTTCCGTGTTTCGCCTGTTTTTGGGCAGGAAGGGGAAAACTGAAATGGGCATTGTTCCACACTAGTTTTCTATTGAACACAACCACCTTATCAACTAAAAAAGCTCTCCTTCATAAAATCCTTAGAGAAATATTGTTTAACAACCTTAATATTTTTATTATTAATATTCTATTATTAGTATTAGTAATAGTATTCTTGAAATTGGTTAGACTACCAAAAAAGGCACTCTAAAATGACAGCAGCTGGGTGCAGAGCAAAATTAATGTGCCACAAAGGCTATGTTTGCCAAGAAAATGCACTCAACATTTGAGTGATCATAAAATTCTTGATCCAAACAGTAGTGACAAATAGCTATAAAACTTGGCAAGCATATAGCGCAGTATCATGAAGCAAAGGATTCAGTGAAGGTTGTGGTTGTCTGCTCCAATATTACATCAGTGTTCCTGATCAAAGGTGCAGAATTTTTAAAATTTCGTTAGGTGTGATATTCATCCATCCAATTCATCCGTTATGCGGTGCATTTTTTATTGAAGAGTCACGAATATCTAGCATGAGCTGTTATTTTGATTGACTAGGGTGACTTATTGAATTCTGAAACAAATGTATTGCTTCGAGAACTGTTCAGCTGTGTCACCTTGGGCGTAGGGTTTCTAGGCCGGCACAGACTTAATATTCCTGTGGAAGTGTGGACCCACCATGACTAATCAGTCATTCAGTTATCATCTTATCGTTAGATCCCGGAATCAATTCTGAGTACTAGTTTTGGTGATTACAATGTAACTGCTAATGTTGAGTGTGCAGATATCTGTGCAGTTGCAACGCCGTCCATGATCCCACAGGTTTCTAAAGGTGTTGAGAGGAATCTTTTTCCTGGAAAGAAATTGATCTAGGTGGCTACTCCAGTTTTAGACTTTACCCGAGTCAGTTTTTTTTAATGCGATTCTCTAAGTAACGTCATGTGGTTAAGTCGGTTAAGTCTACCGTTCAAAAAATAGCAGCATCAAAAAAGTCAGTGAGAAACCCGTCGCAGGAACTAGACATGGAGAGGCTGCAGGCTGAAATGGTGAGAAATAATGAGATAAGACCCTGAATTTGTTTTCCTTTATCGCTCTAGCCATAGCTAAAAGGTTATCTGAACAATATTATGAATTCTTGCATCGTTATGTTGTGTTATGATGAGGATGAGCATTAATCTGTGGAAGATTCTGCTGCTCGCAAAGTTCTGGGCAAGAAAAAGTGAAACAGAAACCGCTTTTGACGCCGTTTCGGATGCACTTTTGAAAAAATGGCGAACGTGTGTCATTTCCGTTTCCGCGTTTCGTATTCCGGTTTCCGGCCATTTTTGCCACAACGCCTTCTATTCCGTCTTTCGTCTTTCGCTTTTCCCAGAAAAAATTTCCGCACATCCCTGATGGTGAGTGACATGTGTATGGGTTGTTTGTCTGCGTCATTGCTGCTGCTCGTCCTGCTAAACTCACACGCAAACTCTGAGCCGAATTTTGAACCATTAGAACTTGTTTGGGGCCGTTTTGGACATCAAGAGCCGAAAACAACCCAAGATGGGCTAAGTATCAAAAGCGTAAAGTCTCCAGTACTCCCGGATGGTTTCGCATGGTCTCCAGTTACTAGTCTCCAGTACTTTCGCATGGTTTTAGCAGGCCTTCACTTAAGGAATAGAATTGGCGAAAATTAGGGTTACACGTCAGAGTAGCTTGTAGAGTTGGAAACCTGCTGTCGTACACGATGATTCTTCTAAATCCCAGCACTGTCATAATATTTCCTTTGATCAAAAGAATCAGCATCTCTCAGAAAGTCTATCAGAGGCCGGATTCCTGAATCACATTACCCAGAGTTATGCGGGTAGAGGGCAGAAACTGAAGCATTACCTGGTATTTACAACAGCGTAGAGGTGGGATTATAGGTGAGGTGGATTTATAGCCGTCATCGAATTATTATAGATATATGGTGGGATCATACCATGATTACCAAACTTGCCCTATGCCTATGTACTATCCTCTGTTAGTAAACTTATCGATTACCGTTAACCCATTACCTTACCCATCTTGAATCCGGCCTCTGATGTGTTGATCGAATAAAGTAAGCGTCTAGCAATCTTGCGATTACTCAGTGCGACTCCATGCTGCGATGAAAGTTACACTTTTTCAGAATCAGCCTGTTTTATCACGGAATGCGACAGAGTTCGTAGGCTTCACCTCACTCCTAGCATACTCCGCTCGATCCTTCGTTGAAATCGATTATTGTGGTGAATATCCGACGCTATTTTTAGGCCATAATGCTAAAAGAAGGAAATGAATAAAAGGTGCGATAACATGACCTCTGCCTGCACAAAACGATGGCTTTTTCACTATTTACTACTTTGTTTAAGCCAATAGCAAAGCTACAAACTCTGCAAGCAAAAAAAAAAACATGACAACTCTTCGATTGGCTGTGAAACAAGGAGGGAGGGCATGCTATTTCCGAAATAAATCTGCTAGCTGAGAGAGCCCATGATTACGATTCTTGTATACCACCAAGGGGATTTTGGTCAATATTGCTCACTGTGTACACAAACTCTTCATCCCTCTAAACATGGATTCCATTAAGGTCATTTCGATACAAAATTTCTGAGAAAGTAAAAGTATTATTTTTTCTAATTCATACACAGCTTAACTACAATTTGACTGTGTCCGAACGAGTTGTTAGAGGGCAAATGGGAGCATTTGACAAAAGTGTTGCACGAAATGGAGCGGTTTTGTAAAAGCCAGCCGAGTTACATGAAGTGTGGTTTGCACGAAATTAATTAATTTCGCCCTACCCTTGAGCAACATTCGTGGCAGGTCACACCTAAGCGTAAGGAAGAAGCCTTTCGAACTTAGGCGAGGCATTGCTTCTTTCAGTGACCGCCTTTGTTGCTTCTATAACTACAGGCTGGCCATAACACTGCAGCAATTTGTAGAGTGGCGAAAGTCTTCAGAGTGTTTTTTACCTCATCATTTCTGCCATCGAAGTTGTTATCCGGTATCCAGTAAATTTCATAATACGACTGAGAAGAAGACGGCAGATGTCTTCGTGTATCGAAAAGTAACCAAGGGACACAATTGTACAACTTTAGTTTGACGTGCTGAATAACAGAGAAGAGGGAGAATGGGCTTTTCTCAGACTAAGCAGAATCTTGAAACCAAATGTGAAAACACTAAAAAACAATCTACATAACGCAGAGTATAGAAACGGGTGTCGTAATGTATTATAATATAGCTAGCATGATCTATGCGGCTCTAGAAGTGCTTCTGAAATCATTCTACAAGTCGATGCTGCTATGTGGAGGTGGATCGATATGACGCTCTAGCCGTACCTGTTGTAATCCTCGAACATTCATCAAAAAAATGGTAGTCATTAAAACATTCATTAAAACAAGTTTGAAGAAGTCGGATCCAATGAAGAGTTGCCAGGAATGTACATCACAGGGAATGTGAATTGTCCTTCAGTACGAAATGGTGCCTTGCATATTTTAGAGGGAAAAATCCGTTAGAGATTGAGATCTTGATGCATTCTGAATACCTCACATTCACGAGGTATGAATGTGCGGCGGCACTTATGAAGGTAGCACCAATACAGTCACAACTGATATAACAACGGCTGAAAGGGTAAGGGCATGGGCGCACCAAGAAAAATCCAGGAAATTATAAGCGAGATTGGCGTTAGGGTGGGAAGAACTCGCGAAAATATAGAAAGATAAACTATAAATTTCACCGCGACGGTGCTACTACGAGAGGCTTGATAGATGGAGATGTCCTCGGATTACAGGAACAGCGCACCTTACGACAGCGTGAAACCAGCCGTCCAGATGATGATGAACATATGACACAAAAAATTATCGTTTATTTTTACTTTTAAATTATTTTTACAAAACTGGAAACATGACAGTTCCGAAATAGGTATCAGTAATGTCCGTGTGCACCATGCTCCGATTCGTGGCCGGAATTCTTCCAACCGGCCTCCTTATGAACGTCATCATGGCTGTATTTATCGTGACCATATTCGCCAGCCTCATAGTGATCACCATGACCAGCATGTTCAGCGGAAACCTACACAAGACGGATTTGTGTCGGAGAAACATACTGTAGGACGAGAAGCCGCTGATGACTGTACCAGTACCTTGTCATAGCTGCCGTGGTCTTTGTGATGATCATGACCGTGCTCGTGATGACCTTTCTTGAATCCGCCGTCAGCATGTCCAGCCGAGTACTTGGACTTGTGCTTCTCGTCCACATAACCTAGTGAATTCACGGCTCAGTCAGATATGCAGGGGCCAGATTCGTCAACGACTAACCCGATGTATAGGAGGTAGAGATACCCACGATGAAGCCTGCGTCTCAGACTCTTATTTTACCTCTACCCCTTCACACCCCGCATACCCACGGGTTTAACTGTTGATGAATCCGGCCCCAGAAGTTCTTCGGAATTACCAGGACCCACCTTCTGACCCGTATTCTCCCTTCTCGTACTCGCCTTCTGGCCCCGACCCAGCAGCGAAGTAGGAGAACTTTCGAATGCCGTCCGCATCTGTAGTTTGTACGAAGAAGTTCAGGCAGTTAAAAAAGAAAACGCCTTCAAAACACACGGGACAAAGAGACCTCTATCGTGGCAAGAATAATCTGGTCAAGAAGAGCCAAGTCAAGGCTAGAAAGTAGCGACTGCTTCTGACTATAATTAGAACAGATTTCTTGCTTGTCGTGGAATTGTACCAAGTTTTAGCTTATATGTAGTTTTTGAGCGAAATCGAACGCTCCTCAGTAAACTTCAGGACGATGTTCTTAGCACGAGGAAACAGTCAACAATGTATGGAATGCATAACTCACCTAATCCAGATTTTGCACCATTTTCGTAGGACAGTGCTTTTTGACGCTCCGCTCCACCTTTATGATAGTGTTCATGTTCACCGGAACGAGCACGGTCTTCTGGAAAAGGACCACTTTTTTGGACTAAACTAGTCGACTTCCCTAAGCCTAATTTGTATCCAATTTTCACTTCCCAACCCAACTTTGTAGAGATATCTAAAGCTGAAATAGACACTTCCAGGAAAGCAAAACTAATCTCCTGCTCTATAAAAATTCATTTTAAAAACTAAATTTTTAGAAATTGACTGTAGAGGAGTAATTGGCTTTCTGGACTATTAGAGTAGAAACAAACTTGCTATCTTTTTTCCAACACAACCTTTCATAGTTTATCTGAAGACGCTAAGAACGAAGCATTGCTGTGCATCATATGAAGAGATTATGTCGCCGTGTACTCATTCACGATGCCTACTACTAGATTGGCAGTGCGATTGTTTTTACATGGATATAAATAGGTAAACACCAGTTATGATGACAATAAGAAACATGCTTCGCTTTCATTCTTCGTTAAGAGCCTTCAGGTAAACAGCATTGGACTATCAATCAAGCAGACATTGCAGCGTACCAGATGTGTGCGCGGTGCAATCTTCTCATACGTCACAACAATTTTTGTTTCAGAGCAATTTAGAAAAAACCTAAAGATATGTCTTTGTTAAGAGAATAAATTTAGAAAGGGAAAAAGAGGAGAATAAGCAGATGAAGATTTCTATGCCTATTTTTTTTCAAAAGGACGCTCTACATAGGCTAGCTTTTTAGCACCAGAACATTTTTTAGACCAAACGATTACTTTGCCTTCATCGAAAGTTGTTCTTCTACTTTAGACGCGTCCATTCAAACTTTAATAGTGTTCTGCTTAAGATGAATAGTTTCTCCTATAAGGTGCAATGATTCAATTATTCGAAAACTTTTAATTCCAATTATTGGGACTTTTCAGCTGTTTTAAAGGTTGTCATACGATAACTTTCATGCCATACTCCATAGGCTATTCTAGTCCAGCAGGTGTTCGACATCCCAGGTAAAGCGCCAGATGTCTCAGTTGAGGTTTTCAGCAAGGGCATCGGCTACTAAAAATGCTCTTGTCTTTAAATGAAACGGAATGGAACGTTCATGCTCAGCTAATGAAACACTGTTTAGGAGATGAACTATCTCCAATGAAGCACAGCTTCAGTTCCTCGGTGATCAGCCGCGTTTCAAAGTCTGGAATTTTGCTTCCACTATAGCAGACCATCCCTAGCGTATGCGCTTTCTACTGGGTTGTAAGGAAACTTCTGCCAGTATTCGCGCACTTTAGCCTAATGAACCTTTTAATGTTCGTACTCTTTTGACGGCTGAAGAACTTCTATTATTTATTTATTGAATCTTGTGCCCGCGAAGAATATTAATGATTTTTTGCATCGGTTTTTGAATTTCGTCTTCCAAACGTCTAAAATTTATGAGTCACAACTTCTTTGAAAACCGCAATAATTAAAAGACAACGATGTAGTAAGTGTTGTTCTACTTTCGCTCACATAAAAGGGTTAATCCATCACAATCTCCGTTTGTCAACGCGTCCGTGCAAAATTATTGGCAGCTAGGAGGCTTTCATAGCAACGCAGTCGATAATCGGCACCGTTTTATGGATGAAAATATAAGGTGTGACGCTGCTGGCCGTTTTACGATGTTAATGACCGAATGTCAATCGGCCAAGGTGCCAAGGTGCCAAGGAAAATGTCGTGCCAAGGAAAATGTTACTGACCAGATCGTCAGCTAGGTCAGCTGACTGTTGGTGCTGACAGAGGTTCTGGTTATCCAGACAAGAAGTGTGGGAAGTGAGAAGCGAATGACTCACCGTAGCTAGCGTCATGGTGCGCCTTATGTCCGTCGTCGTGGCCGTACCTGTCGTCGTAGTAGCCGTCTGCATGGTGTTCGTGGCTGTCCTTGTAGCTGCCGTGCTTCTTCTTCTTAAAGCACTGTTCGTATACGATTCCTTCTCCATAAATAGATGTGGTTTGTCCTAGTCGATATCGTTCTCAAGGATCCTAGCGTTTACGGTTTGAGTTATGATAGACTCATGACAAGTAGACGTTCCCCAGTCACTTTTACACTGCGCTTCATCTGACAATACATACCAGTGCTCTCAGAAGCCTACACCTCAAATCATACTGAATGTCGTGTACATTTCATCTAGACGATTCTTAGAAAGAAGCACTCAGATTGCAAGGAATATCGAACAGCAGTTTGGCAGAGCCATGTAATAAAGGGTCTAACATAGAGTTCTTACATCTAAGTCTACGGTCATTAGCACAATTTTTTATAGCGGTTGTTTTAGTCTTCACTCCTTTCCAAAGCAGATAACTTTTGATGTCTGCTAAGGTTCCGAATAGGGTATAGTCTTCAACATGTTCATTGTTACAAAAGAACAAGGAGCCTCTCCTAAAATTCATCTTATCGGGCAATTCTACCACCTACCAATTGTGTACAACATCTTCTTGCCATTATTCGCATCTGACTGTTGAAAGCCCCTTTAGGCATCCGTCAAGGCTCAAAGGTTGTGCATAAACTCAGAGGACAGCAAAATTTGAAAAGTTCAACTACACACTTGTTCAAAGCGCCCCATTCCAGAAAGCTAATGATCAGCAGTTGAAAACACGGATGCTAGATTCGCACTATAGTGAGATTCTACAAGGCTGCTGTCGTTGAATCTTGGCATTTCGTTGAACATTGTTGCAGGATGTTGTGAAGCTGTGCAGCCGAAATTGTTATAGAAGCTTTATTTGGCTTACGTTTCGGCGTAACCGCCTTCTTCAGCGCCTGGAAAAAACAAAAAGTGTTCGAGAAATTACTCGTCCAAAGATCATTTCAAGCTACAGGAGTCTCGAAAGTTAATGAGAACATGAAGCGAATGGGGAGTAAGGTGACTGACCCTATGGGAACTGCCGAAAGGCTGGTTGGTCACCCTCGGATGGAGAACGACTGGGTGAATGAGCTCTCCCTCAGCGGTCCTCCGGCTGGCGCCCTCCCTGGTCAGGCCCACAGAGATCGGCAAATGGGGCCAGTTCCTCGGTTACGGCCACCTGTTCCTCTCTCCTATTGATCGCGGATTTCTTGAGCTGGACGAGTGCAATGTCTCCACGCCTCTGGGGGAACACAGACTGCGGAGTCAGAGTGGCGCAGTGGTTGGAGTGGCGGTGGAGATCCTGGCTCGCGAGGTCGACATCGCGGTGCGCAAAATCCAGGAGGCGTTGTGGATTGCGTTCAAAATCATGGATCAACAGGAGACAGGAACGGGCTGTAACCCAAGAGCTGGCTCCATTTGCAAACCTCTGTGGGCTTGACCTGGGAGAGTGCCAGCCGGAGGGCCGCTGAGGGGCTGACTCAAGGGAGAGCTCATTCACTCAGTTGTTCTCCATCCGAGGGTGACCAACCAGCTTTTCGGCTGTTTCCATAGGGTCAGTCGTGTTGCCTTACTCTTCATTCGCTTCATTTCCTCATTAACTTTCTCCTGTAGCTTGAAATGATCCTTGGACGAGCAATTCCTCACACTCTTTTTGTCTTTTCCAGGCTCTGAAGAAGGCGGTTACGTCGAAACGTAAGCCGAATAAAGCTTCCATAACAATCTTGGCTCAACAACTTCACAACATCCTGCACCAATGTTCTACAAGGCTACTTTCCACATGTGAAAAGGCTCGTCTCGACGGCATCATCGAGATAGGGAGCCATAATGGCACGGATGCTGTCACATAAGTTGGAGGTGTGCTGTTTTTATCGTTAGATGTAGAAGCCTTCAAATTTGATATAGCAAGAAGGAAAACGCGAAACCTTTGAACTTTGTCGCGAAATGAAGCTGTAAAATTCTAGACGGTTTAAAACTGCCCATTTTCGCCGTCAGTGAAAAAATTGTTTCAGAAGTGGAAATCTAGAGCAACGGTCGATGGTTGGTGAATGAAAAAACAGAGCTCTGATTATTTTTCTAATTTAATGCCATTCAAGCTGAGTTACATGCCTTACATCGCTGAGAAGAACACATTAAGGAAGAAGAAAATTTCACTGCGTTATGGCGCCAAACACACAACGGCGTAGTCAGAAAAATGAGCTGTTCTCGTGCGATTGTGAAATCGATTTTGGGTTGGATTCCCATCCAGTGTAGATAAGTCCAAATAGTAACTAAAGCCTATATTTTTTACCCATTATAGGGGCTCAAACAAGGCTACAGAATACATTTCCTGTAGCTAGTTGTTCCGCATGGTGATCAAAAATTAGCCAAATGACGTGCTTCGCTTAAACATTAGGCTATACCCCCAGTCAACTAGCGTTCTAAACCTACCGCTAATCCATGGTCCTGCCCATGCTCGTCGAAATGTCCTCCATAGTGAAACCCGTCACCGTAATAAGGAGGAATAAACACTGCTGAGCAGAGCGCAACTGATGCGTAGACGAATGCAACAATCAGGATCATGGCGAGGTTGGAGGATGAACAACAGAGTCGACTACAGAGAGCAGAAGGTCTGCTGCAGTGACGAGACGTCACTCACGCTCTTTTATACCTCCGCCAGCATTGCACCCCCGTTGTTTCGTCAAAGTTGGTTTTTTACTCGATCAAGCAGCTCGAGAAAAACAGGTATGAAAGCACACGATCCTATTCAAACGATGCTCTCGAATAGCGCGACATGCTTTGTGTCGAGCAAAAACCACTTGCGTGCAATTACTGCTGTACTTATGACAAGCTAGAGGCTCAGCAGATTTCCAACCCACCTGCAGTTACAGAGCTGGTATGCCCACAATGAACTTTGTACTAACATCACGCATTTCCGCTAAAATTTTAGAAGTGGTAAACCAATTTAAAAAAAATGTCCGAATTAACCACGCAATCCACTCGACCAACTGGCAACTGGTCGGTTGGCCTGCTTCTCTTAAACTTCCAAAACTTCCTGTTTAGATCATTATTGATGTCGTGTAGACAAAACTCTAGAACATGTTTTTTGAAGAAATTAGACCTCTAAATTGTAGTTCATTTTTAATTGTTTGAACACTTTTGACGTACGTACACAATTAGGCCACTATTGCTCCATCTGAGCAGTACGACTGAACCGAAAAGAATCTGATAAAGAATGAGTTTATAATGCGACCATATCGAGGATGTATCAAAGATGTGCGCATTGAGGAGTCTGTACGATATCAATAGGCTCCGTATGCTTTGAAAAAAGCTGTTACCCGGCAATTACCGAGCATTTTATTTCATGTGGTGGCGTTTCTGCCGCGGTGAATGTCGATCCCTACAACTGGGAAAAAGATTAGGAAGGAAGCACTTATAAAGGATAAATAAAAGATGAAGGATGCCGTTGCCCAATCTCTTCTAGGATGTGCCACGCATTCTACTTGTATGAGACGTCATGGAGGCGAGTTAAATGCGTATTTGGCCCCGGATTTCATGCCCGGGTCAGCCAAGCTTTTCATTCCTCTGCCTAAACTCTGAGAGTCTTGCTTTTCCTCTCCGAGAAGGATAAGCCGTGCCTTGTCAGAATAAGCAAGCTTGCCACCACAAGCCATTGATTGGGTGAAACACCATTCAGTTTGTCCTCACCACACTCCCCACATTTTCATCGAGAAGATTCGCCACATTTTAGTACAACGTTCCTGAACGAGTCACTACCCAAAATTGCCATCTGACTTAATCCAACGACTGACGTTGAATCGAGAAAGCCAACGCGGTACGTAATGACTTGGAAAGGTGTAAGGATTTCCCAGTCCTGAACCGCATCAGGATCGTTGGCGGCACCGCGGTGGCAGAGGACACTCTGTGATCTACCACTACAAGGACTACAAGTTGGAGCACATCTCCAGGCCAGGTGCTAGAAAAAGGAAAAACTGAAAATTGTTTCATTCCCTTTGCAGTGCAGTGGAAGGCTTGGTTTACCTAGATCAGAAGCGCGAACCAGGAACCTGCTACTTGTGCGTCTCACGCGATCTTCCAACATCACAGCCTACGGAAAGCAATTTTGTAAAATTTAAAATCCGCTAACATCTAGTTTCTTCTGCATACTTCTACAGTATGAAGCCGTTCACCACTACGTTCATAGGCATTCCCTCCGGATCATTCAGTAATGTCACTGGTTTGTGCTGCTCAGCGCTTCATTTCCTGAGGTTGCTCCGCCACTGTTCTCACACCCAACAGCATCCGTTAAAAGACATCGTTGACACGCCCTTCGAAATCGGACGCTTGCTACGCAACGTCGGTGCTACTTATTTTGAAGAATTCAGATGCTCGTTGCACTACATCGGCGACACGTCTTCTGAATGCGGAAGTAGGAAACGAGAGCAGTTCCGCGGTGTCAAGCAGGAAGAGGCAACGCCTCCTTTGCCGCACATCATTACACGTTGAATGGCAAACTTCGCCCGCACAGAGTACGATGAGGCGTATCCCGAGCGGATAGGATCACTCAAACGTCATCGACGGGTAACTCAGTCGCACGGTGGTAGATTAAACAGGTGTAAAAGCATTCGCGAGAATCTATTCTGTCCTTAATACGGGCAACAGCACTAATACTCCTTTTAGAATTGCCAGTAACACCTTCACATTGCAAGCATCAGCTTTTCCAAATCAAATGTATGTGTTCAACCATGGTTCCTCGGGGTTCCATTAGGAGCATGAGCAGTACATCAGCAGCTCTTCTTAGGCAATAAATCGTATGAGGCCTCCATTAAAACACGATTGACCCCAACGCCTTGAAGTCACTAAGTGCACGGCAATAGGGAGGTCCAGCGCTGCTACTTCTCCGACTTAAGAGGAAGTCATTGAAGTCATTCGGGTGGGGTTGAGCGGTGAGGGGGGCGCCCGAAATTGGTTCGTCGTCGTCGACGACTTCGCGAGAGAGACGGGAAATTGGGGAATTGCCAATCTCCCCCGACGCTTCAGCGCATTCAATCATCTTCCAAAGCAAAACTTGGCCATTTAGTCACTTCAGCACCATCACCGCTGCCCCCACCTGGCCCGAATTCGTTCAAGTTTCCGTTCAAAATGTTCGTGCATGCTGCCGTTTACTCATCACCACTCCACACTCATTTTGAAGCTCGATAGATAGCCTGTCGAACGAGTGCCTACTTCGTCAGACTTTAAGTGATTATGTGCCTTCCTTAACGACATATTCCCTCAAAGAAGTTTGGAATCAAAACAGTAGAAAATGCTTGGAGCCCTTGCGCAAGCCGGATCTGTCCTATTCGGCAGACGTATTGTTACTATAGTCGTACATGATATTAAGCTTGTTTGACGAATTCAGAAGACAGGGTGATGTGGCAGGGAAGCGCGAACTTACTTTCCACATAAAGCTGCCCCCTCTCCACCCACTGAGATAGATTCCTTCAGCCCTTATTTTTGTTAATGGAATCGTGAGATCTTAGAAATAAGTTGGAAAAGTACGTTTTCGAAGCACTAAAGCAACTTCTTCGCAGTCTTCAACCTTGCACACATTCCTTTAATCTGTTTCAGGATCATCTAAGGAAGCCATCTAAAATGTGACATGATCATCATCCTTACACCACTGCTCCTTTCTTTGTTCCTTCCAACATTTGCTATTGAACTATCATCATCGAGAAAGGATTCGCTTCAACTTCCGTCCAAACCGACGAAGAAAGAACCAGTGAACATCGCGCTGGTATACCAGGTTAGCAGCTGGATCTTACCAGGGAATACCTTCAACTTCAGACTTTGGCCAGTCAGAACTTGTTATGAGATCCATTTAACAAATTTTGTCTACATATTTGTAATCGGCGTTTTGAGCTCTTTCTCATAGCGAAGGTCCCTATATGATATTCCACTGGAAGCTGGAAGCGTACCCTGTTAGACTTGACTTCTATGAAGCCGACCAAAGTTGTCGGGTACCTCAACACCACCGATGTTTTGGTAGACTTGTTTGAAAATCTCCGATGGAGATTTCACTTGCATATGTATATAGCCGGTGCCACAATATATGCCACATATTACAATATCTAGGCCTTTACGGTATGCTAACCAGACCCATGTGGAGCAGAGAATGTATCTAGCGATAAAGCAGCAATTTTGAAACAAACGAAGAGATCGCTCTAGGTACTACCATATTAGGGTGGGCGAAAAGTAATGAGACTCTCCATACCGTGCCAATATATGTCGTGACCGGAGTCCGGTTTCGTGCTTCTCGTATATGTATGTTTGTTTGCTACTTACTGAAGGCCACCTGAGAAGTGACCACTTTCGCCCTTTCCAGAAGCATGCCAGAACCTCAGTCTGTCTCAAGCCGAAACCTCGGCCTGACGACTCGACCTGTGTCGCGCAAATCTCACCCAATTCCCAACCCCGAGCAGCCTGGACACAATATTCACGCAAGATGAAAAGTACGTCTTCTACCATAACCCTGCCAAGCAGCGAGTCTGGGTGAGGACTGATGACCCGTTTCCGATCATCGTTCGGCGGGATGTTCACGGCGAGAAGCACCTTCTGAGCTTTGCGTCTGCGCTCATGGACCGGTATACTGGAAGCTGTTTTCCAAAAGCACGACGATGGACTCCAAGACCATGGTGAACGAAACAGAAGAGATGGACCTGCGACTCGAACTTATTCAGTCGCAGCGGGCAAAAGTGACCACGAATAAGCTTGCTCACTGGGCTTCGTTCACATGCCTCACCCACCGTATTCGCCGGACATCTCTCCATGCGACTACCACTACTTCTTGAGCCTACAGGACTTTATGGTCTGAAGGGGCACAAGGACCCATGCAGACCTCGACAACCATAACGGGCAGTGAATCAGGACCAGGCCTAAGCAGTCCTGGAAGGATGGGATCAGGAAGTTGGCTGATCGATGGCAGCAAGGCCATTGACCTTAATGGCGAATACATTCTTCAGCACCGTTAAGTTGTAATTGAGTTATAAAGAGATTAAGAAATTTGTTGAATTTGTCTCATCACATTTGGCCTACCCTAATAAACTAGCTCGTCTCGATTTCCATTTTATTGCTAGCATAAATGCTGTTTACTTGAAACAGCGATGTGAAAATATGTGTTTTTATATGTATTCGTACTCTATCGTTTCCATTCTCCATGAAATACTCCATGAAACTGAATTTCGCTATCATTTGAATAAAATCGCGATGATCTAATTGGGTGTACGATTCGATCTCTTCTTCTAGTACACTATATGACTGCTGTTTTCCTGCGCTTTAATACAGAATTTAGCTAATTACAGGGCGGAGGTCTTTAGAGCAATTTAGCGGTCACCAAACTCATCATCGAACACCGCCATTGTTGCCTCTTAAGTTTCTCTGTACGTTCCCCTGAAAAAATAGAAATTTCATAAAATTTCAAATAGCGTTTTCAGTTATTTTGGCAGGTGAATTTAAAAAAATTCGAAAGTAAGAAAAAAGTCACACTAAAATTTCTTTGCGCAAAAAATTGTTCTGACCTTTTTGAGAGCATCCCGTTTAATCTAGATAACTATCGCTTTGATTTAAAATGTGTCCAATTTGACGTGAAAATGGCATACATTTTTGACTGAGAAACCACATTTTCCATGGTTATCGAGGAGTGTTAGGCAGATCCACTGCACTTGCAGTAGTTGGGCTTTGTTCGATTCTTCATCAACATCAATGTACCGAATTTCCGAATCATTTAAAGGCAAAAGCGTACTGAAGTCCCCTCATGAGTAAAAGTTCCTACGAGAAATAAAGAATCCTGGTTCAACGTCCACTTGAGCTGAACGTTTTATCGAAATCTCGAAACCCTCTTCGCTTTTAGCAATACAGATTGCAATAACTTTGAAGCTTTTATACGGAGACCAAAATTTGGAGGAAATGTTAGAGGAGTGCAAGGACATCTAACCACGTTGAACAGTTAGCTCCCATACTTGCAGTTCATTCCCTAGCTATTACTCCCAGCACATCAGCTTTGAAGTCGATCTGCTTGATTACAGCACTACGCAAATCGATCCAAAGCCTACGACAAAGCGCTGAAAGAAATCATCCGGAAGATCAATGAGGGCGCTTCCAGCTTGTGAGTACCGCAGAACACTTTCGGAGGTTTTCGAATCGTTCGAAAAATCTTCTAGACCCCTGCGTCGACTCCTTCCGAGGTACACATTCGGCGCTGTGGACTGCATTCTACCCACGGGCGTGTTTCTTGTCAGAGATGTTCTCAACTGTATCTGCAACACTATCATCAAAAATAAGGTAGTGTACAGCTATTATAAATACAGAATTATAAGCAGCTGTGTCAACAACAATTTCACGGTCCATGAAAAATCTTTAAGGGTTGGGAACCTAAATGGCTCCTTGGTTTTTAGGTAGCGCTGATAATCTTCGTCACAGCCTCGGAAACCTACGATGCAACCACTTCAGCTGAACAGTACTTTCTAACGTTAGCTGGCTACACTGGAATACCAGTGATCGCATGGAATGCCGACAACTCGGGATTTTCCTTTGGCAAGGTCTCTCTCCAGATGAGCATTGAGCAATAGAAAGTTCGCACAAATTCATTGTTCAGGATCTTACACCATTCCGAATCATCCAAATGGCACCTCCAATAGAGCACCAAATAAGGTAAACTAACACCATATTCCTCAAATCGACCCTTGCAGAGCATTTTGCGACTCTTTCAGAGCAATGATAGCTCTTCTTCGGAGATACAGCTGGTCAAAGTTTGGTGTCGTCTGTTCGCAGATGTCCGGCTCGGCGGACTTCATTAAATCTGTGCGTCAGGAGATCGCCGACGCCAGCAACAAATCGGCTAGGTTAGTTTCCGGCGATGCTAGAAAGCTCCCCAAACCGTTCGACATCTTTCTTATTCAATATACAACGGAATTTTGCACAATAATATGATCACTAGCGTTAGTAAATGCCCCCACAGACTTCTGCGGCGAGCGGCGGGCGGCGGACGGCGAAATCGCTGAGCGGCGACGGCGAACGGCGAAACCGCTGAGCGGCGCCGCTCAGCGGCTTGACTCATCATCAGTGGGAGCGGTGACGGCGAGGTACTGTACTGTTTCTAGTCGGGACCGACTGGTGCTTAACAATAACGCGCCCCGATGACGATCGCGCGCCCGCATCGACGTCTCCGCTCTGGATCCCGCCGCGAAAGGGCAGAGCGCAGAGCGCAGACAGACAGACGCTGGAGCGGCGCCGCCGGGTGGAATGATTCAAGTCATTTCCGCCAGCGACACCGCCGGTGCCGCCGGCCGGCCAGCGGCGCCGCTGGCGGCGAGCTCTGCGTCCCTGCCCTATGGTTAAACATAGGGCAGCGGCAACGCCGCAGAAGTCTGCGGGGGCCTTAACGAAGTTCCCAACCCCCCCCCCCCCCCACCTAACAAGCAGGCCAACACTTTCCATCCCTTTGTCCCAGAATTGTGGACACTGGGTTTCAAATAAATCGTTAGCCACCTTCCAACATTTATTTATTTATTTATTTATTTATTCATGACGTGGACTAAGGCCACACGTGAAAATACAGTGGTAGAATATAAAAAACCACAAACTCAACCAAAAACAAGCAAGTACAATTGAAGGCACTTTTTATACACGTAAAAGCAGCTTCTTGAAACCATGCAAGGATAGACCTAAGACTTCGTTAGTTGTGCTCAAAATGTGACCGAACTCCCTTAAATTTCTGTAGGTGACAGGGGTGTGCGTTTACCGGTTAACGATTTACCGGATTTACCGGCATTTTCGGGATAAATTCTCTTAACGAAATTTTTTGGTAAATTCCAAAATTTACCGGAAAATTTAACGACCTTTATCATGCAAAATCATGTTTCTATGTATCGAATGGAGAAGGAAACATGCTACCGATCTCGGTTTAGAAGTGATTGCTGCTATCTTCTCTGATAACTTGCTATCAGCGCTCCTCAAAACATCCTTGTCCACATAACGAGGCGCAGATGGTGCGCTCCAGTGGTAAAAGCGCGCTTCACTGGGACAGTACCTCGCGCTGAGATTCCCACACGACATGAGACAATTTGGACTAGAGATGTAGAAGCTCTCAGAATAGACTATTGCCAGAGGAATAAGGAGAAGATGCGCTCATGTATTGTTCCCGTAATTCAGTCCGAGATGTAAGGCATAGGAATGTACTCCGCTGGTCCACCTGATGTCCTGATGGACTCTCAAGCTTTTCCCGTATAAGAAAAGAATGAAGTTCGCTATCATATCACATTTCGTTGTCTTTTCTCAGTGTCTGGTTTTGTTCCAAAGTTCAGCTTAATAGTTCAGAAGAGTAGTAGTGTGAGGTGTAAATCATTCCTTCATCGAACGAAATGATGATAACTGTGATAATTTCAAAAAGCAGCTGGAATGTTGATCCAAGAAAAATACAGCACAATGTTCGACTGAATGTCGGATGTTCCATAAAGTTTTGTAGAGTTTTAATTAAGCACCCACAATATAGATCGTTAGCGTTGTTAGGCTCCCGCGTGCTTTGTTTGTTGTGGGTTGCTCGTTGCTCTCAGAGCGTCGTTTGCTTTAGGATGACATATGCATAATAAAATGAAGAGGATATGGTTTTTCTGCACGTGATGATGTTTCGGTGAAAAGCTTTACGTTTTTTTTACACCACCGCCGCTAAAAACTAGTTTTTTAAGGAATATTAAATTTTAAAAAATTAACGGATTTACCGAGTTTACCGAAATTTACCGGCGCATTTCCGCGTTAAAAATATGCGGTAAAAAATTTACCGGCTGCAAAGCAGCGAACATCCCTGGTAGGTGAAAAAGTTTGCTCGGGCTTGTGATTTTGCCATCATCTTCTATTTTGGTGAATTGTTTTCGTTGGGAACGCCATAAAGGACAAAATAACTGACAGTGAAAGGGAGGATGTCAAGTGTATAGGGTGGATTGGGAGCTGTATCCACATCCGGCTTCTCCAATTTCTCACTGGTCCCTTTATCTGCGTGTGACCTAGCGTTGTCGTGATGGAGGAGGTCTAAGCACGTCTCGGCCGTTTTTCTCGGACAGCGTTCGCCAGTTTCTGGAGTTGATTGGAGTAAATGCTACCGCTGTCTGAGTGCCCTTATCGGAGCAACTCGTAATAGATAAAACTTTCCTCGAGAATGCCAGAGGCAACAAAGGAAAAAGATATGTGCACTTCACTCGCCAAATTCAGATTCGAGATCATGTTCCACAGCCAACTGGACACTTCCAATTTAACCGAGATCGACACTCAACTACTTGAACTGAAGAAAAGTCAGTCGAAGATTGTGCTCTTGTATGCCACCGCTGCTCAGGCGAGGACAATATTTGAGGTATATAGCTTTTTTGAAATCATTCGTTTCATTTTTCTTTAAAAATGATGTCAGCGCAATGAGCGAACTTCTGTATGATCTCACTACCTTACCTACAATACTTGAGAGCTCTTCGTGCGGTTTCATAGGTAAGGCTTTTTTTAGTAGTTTGAAAGGTCTTTTTTCGAGCAACCTCTCTGAGTGGCAATGTAGTTCATCATATGAGACTTTGAACTCAATCGCATACCTTGGCTCATTTGTAAGAGAATAAGAGCGGATCGCTCTAGCGATCGGGGCTTCGGTCTCTTCTCCTGATTGCTCCCTCGGGATCTTTCCTCCCGTTCGTCCGTCATCGTCGGTCGAGTCCAGCCGTACGCTCCGATACGGTAGAGCGGGCAGCTCGAGTCTAGCTGCTGGTCGGCGGACTGGGTGAGACTCACGAGTCTAAGTCTCAATGTCAAGACTCAACCCAAGCTTCAATGAAATCAAGACTCAAAATACAAGCAAAAATTTGAAGATACTAAATTACTAGGTTGGCGAAAAAGTCTTGCACCAAAAATTTTGAAAAGTTTTTTATGAAAAAGATTTAATAAGAACTTCCAAGAACTGATTGGTGTAATGTAGTTGTAGCACAAACATTCTAGAATATTGTGCATACTGACAATTTGCTTCCGAGTGCATATAAACACTACGACAGCAGTGAGGGTTGACTGACTCCGTGAATCGGACAAGGCTTCGCGACTGACTATCGCTCAGTCTCTCCTTGTTCGTTTTCGTAATAAGGACTTTCTCGAGAAAGTCGTCACAGGAAATGAATCCTGGGTCTTCCTCGTTGACCATACTCGGAAGGCCCAGTGGCTCCCTCAAAGAGAACCACAGCCTCAAGACGGACATCCTCCAGAGGAAGGTAATGCTGTGCTGTTGATGGGATTCTCGAGGAACGCTCTATCGTGAGCTTCCTGCCGACGCCATTGCAGTAACAGCGAACGCTACGCAGCTGCAGAATCTGATCGAGAATGTCGCGCAAAGGGCGAGGGCGGAGGGATTTTTACCTTCTTCACGACAATGCTCTCCCCCCCCCCCCCCACATTACAAGGTCGTCTCGCCAGAAGCTGCAGGAGCTTAGGTGGGAGGTGCTTCCCCTCCCAATGTGTTCGCCACATCTTTTGATAGGTGCTTCAACGACCGAACCGAACTGGAATCCGAGGTGAAACACTTCTTCGAATCTCAGCTGACTTCATTCTGGAAAAAAGGATTTCATGATCTCTCCGTCAGATGGCAGAAGGTTGTAGATGCAAATAGTAACTACTTTGTAGATTAAAGTCGCTCACAAAAGAAACAATTAAATTTTGAAAAAACTACGCTGTGGTGCAACTTATTCACCAACCTAATAGGTTAGGATGTTCTAAATTTGGTTGTAGTTGTAGGTTAAAGAGTTGGTGTCAAATTACTGGTTTTAGATTAGTCGCAAATAAATATGTATGAAATAAAAGTCTATTTAATGGACCACCAAAACCCTTTTTACATTTGGGAAGTGATGCAGCTCAAAACAAACCCCATTACACCCCCACGAGACATTGCAGGATTTCAACGAGTAGCTAATCTCAAAAACGTTTACTCAGCCAATATTTGCTGAACATTTTTAAAAAATTGTCCATTGTTTTCACAGCTTTTAGGCAATGCCACCTAGAATACAGTAGATTCCGCTAACGACAGGTTCTCCAAATGAACTCTACACCATAGCCTTCTCTGTGTAGCTGCGTATATGTACAGCGTGCAGCGCTTAAATCCGGATAACTTCAGGTCCAAATTTTCCGCCATGCCGTATTCCTGCCAAAAGTCGCGATTTACGTGCTTGAAAGCCAGATGCCTCTGGTAAGCAGTCACAACCTCAGAATGGACTCGATTTCGCATAGCAGTGCAGAGCACAACCGAAGAGCCACGATTATCGAAAGTGATCGCGCTGGGCCTCCGCCGGCTGAAATAATTCGATTTTTCGGGTACCCGAGATCAACTGTTCACGATGTTGTCGCCAGCAACACTGCGTTTGAGGAGTCTGAGGAAGGCTTCGCAAACCCTGCGAGGAAAACCGAATCGCGGAAACGCCTATTATGAGCCGCTGCTGTCCTGGAGAAGTTTCACGCGCTGATTATGGAGAGCCCGGGGGATTGGTTGAGGAAATTGGCATCAGTGTTGGATATCAGTGAGCGAGCAAAGCGTCGGATTGCATAGAAGGTAAGGCACCTGCGGCACAAGTTACAGCAAAGGTGCGACAGATGCTGAGGGTGCAAGAACGAAGCGGTTTTCCGGCTGCCAACTGCTACTGAGTTCCTTAAAAAATGAAGCGGCGGGCGAATCAGATTCTTTTCTGAAGCAAAAAAAAATGTTTACTGTTGACGCGATACCGTTCCGAGGACATCACGATTGTTGCTAGAACAAAGTTTCCAGCAGGTGTTCACGCCTTTGATGTAGACCTAAGTCAGGTTGATGTCATGCCGTTACATTTCTGTTAAAGAGGACAAACTGTCACCAAGGAAGTTTATCTGCAGATTTTGCAAGCTACAGTGAAGCCGGCGATGGTGGCTGTAGCCTAACAGAGGCCATACGAGAATTTTGTCCGAAACTGGCTGTCCGATAACCTGAACGTTCTGATCTAAGAAGTTCTGGCCCCCGAATAGTTCAGATTTGACTTCCCTGGACCATGTAGCGTAGCCAAGGAGGTTGCCAAAAAGTCGAAGCACCCTAGTGTCGCATCTCTTCGCACCGGAAGCATTGAAGCAGCATTCACAAATATGGACAGCGCTCTTTTAAAGAAAGCGTGCAGCGCTTCAGGCCAAGGATGGAGGGGATCGTTGCAGCTGACGGAGAATATATTGAGTAATTTTAGTGTTGAGATATCTCTCCATTTGTACGCAAGAGATTTTTCTATTTCATTTGTATTTTGTGTTAATAAATTTGTCTCAAAAGAGAAAATTAGGTTTGTCCGGTTTTAAACGCGCTAGCCTGTATACTAGCTGTATGAATGGGAAACTCAATTTTAGCTGTTTTTAGAGAGCTGAACCACTGGGTCTCACTTCTGACAAGTACCTCTGGATTGGTACTCAATCTGTTCGAGGGACTCAAACCACTTCCGTGACCGGACATGTGCAGCCGGGAATGCTCTCCATCAACTTCCATACAGGTACAGAATACCGACTTGATCTGCTTTGCTTCGTATAATGTAGACTATTCCAGTGTCAAATGCTATGTTTGCGCCTCGTGACGATGTTGTGCCCCTGGTCATCCAACTGGCTCCAAAGGTTCGCTGGACAAACCCAGTCTTTTCGCGAATACAATTTCTCAGTCCTTTACTTTATTGAATGAATATCTTTTGCTTACGCTTAGTTTCAAATGTCAGCCAAAATTTACCTTAAATAACCTCGTTTTGGCCCATTTCTTCTCCTAAGTTATTTGGAAAATAGACTTTTGAATGACCTATGAAGACCCGATGGACAAATAAACCGATATTCCATACTATGGCTATGACTATGTTCGCCGACCCATGTATAGAAGACAAGCTAGCTTTCAGGAATTCCAGGGAACCACCGCCCAATATCGCGGCGTTTGGACGCCAGCTCCTCAGAAAAGGTGATTTGGCTCCTGACGAGCATCCCATTAGGTCGACCAAGCGCTTTACTCGGGAAGAAGTACAACGCTAAAGGACGGCGTTAATTTATCCCTTTTGGGATGCATCACGCCTTCTACTTTAAGGGATATCGTTAAAGCAATTCGAATGCTTATTTGGAACGTACTTGCCGTGCACGGTGGACAAATCAGTGTTTTTTCTTGATAGGCGAGTCTGATACTAATTGGCCGAACCAGGTTTAATGCTCGGTTGGCCTAGGCGAAAAACACGAACCAAGAATCTCGATCGGTTTAATTACCCAAGTTTGAGATACTCTTACGTTAGGGTGCAAGCGACAGAAATGTATGAGACAGGCGCTTCCTCCGATTGTGCTACCACACGTCCACTTCACACAAGTCCACCCTTATTTCCCACTCCTTCTCCTTCAGGAGGGCGCGTGTGGCGCAGTGGGCGCGTGTGGCGCAGTCGGAGGAGGCGCGACTGTCGCGTGCACCCGATACCAGGTTCCTGGTTCGGATTTCCCGCCCAGGCCAACCAAGCCTTCCATCCCTCCGGGGTCGGTGAATTGGTACCAGACTCGTCTGGGAAGGATAAAGCGCTGACTTGTTCATCGGCTGGCCACCGCAAGTCATTGTATGGCCAAATACGCATTCAACACGCCTCCACGACATCCCGTAGAAGTAGAATGCGCTGGCGCATCCCAGAAGGGATTGAGTAACGCCGTCCTTTATCCTTTATCCTTATCCTCCTTCAGGAAAAATTCACTAGCTTCGGAAATACAGGGATGGATGCAATGGTTTAGGGAAACAAACAAGACTCCAAATGAATAGACAGCGCCTACGAGATGTAAGTATTATCGGTTTAAATTACAAGGAGATTCTGAATGGTAAGGACAGAAGATTTCATTTTTTTAGGATTTAGGTCTTCCGCCCCTTTTGTCGAGAAGAACTAGATTTGATTTAGCCATCTCTTCAAAATTATAACGAGGGAGGTTCACATTAATGCTGGAGACTTCCCTAGGGCAATCTGCTCGAGAACAAGAGGGGCGCCTATAAAGTTTAGGGTGGCCAGAGCAAAATCACAGTTGAGAGTAAACCTTTTTTGCTAATAGAACCGTTTCCGCCTTCAGTTCTATTTCCAAAATAAATCTTCTCATCATGTCTATAGCTCATTTTAGAGAATTGACCCATTGTGATTCTCGATCAAGGGTCTTCTAGAACACTACTCTATTGTTTCTACTTTTTCATTTCTTTTTTCTGATTTCTCTAATAGTTCAGGCTGTTATTCAATAAATACACCATAGGCGTTTCGAGTTAGAATCTAACTAGCATCGACTTTTACCCCTTTATTGTCCTCCCTGTACGATTAACGAATATAAGCCTTATATGAGCCCTTTCAGCTGTTCGGAGCAGCGCTCTTCGCCCTCCAACAAACAAATCAAACTGTGCCACTCGAATCAACCGCCTCCTGCCGTGACGAGGACGGACCTCCGAGTTGGAATGACGGGATGAAGATCTACGAGTACGGCCTTTCTACCACTAACGAAGCGTTCACCTCTATCGATTCCCTTTGTTACACATCAAAAATATGCAGTATGTTTGCCATACCAGATGTTGATTTAGGCAAATGAAGCTGGCATCTATGAAGGGTAATCCGTTCCATCTCGACGATGGGCACGACTCCTTTCTCTATACCTTCAACAAGTACGGCAAGCTCAGGAATTCTATGCTGGAGATCTCAAATCTTAGGAAGAAGCCTGAAGGAGGACTGCAGTGGGCTAAGGTAACTTCAGTGAAAGTTGCGAAGATGCACAGCATTGTAAGCTGGGAACGCGCCACCCAATCATAAATAAGCACTGTACCAACCGTATCCACGCCGGGTAAACTGGGTACCGACTGGGCACACCCTCTCTGAATGGAACCTCCATTCGATACAGTCTGATCGGTCACATTCTCACCTCCGATAATGTGCATCTTCGCGACATTTTCATGGACATGTGGTTTAGTCAAAACTCTTCCCCATGCGGGACTTCAACCCACACCCTATGCGATCCGAGCTAGATGTTCTGTTAGACCAAACAGCACTGGTGGTGTAGTGTCATAACTTAATTGCAGCAATACGATACGGCCGCACGTTTTGGTCTTCGTGCGGAACATTGAACAAAAAGGCACCTCTTCTGCTGCTTTTTGATAGTTCTGTTTGAATTTTGTGCTTTGAAAGATAAACCCGAAATTTGGGATCAGCGAAGAGTGACCAATCCGACAAAGAGAAAAACGCCCAATAAATTTTAAAAATATTAATGATTCGATGACCGTTGACTGATAGGTTCTGTCTGGTCGACGCGGCGGACCCCCACCTTCGCTGGGGATAATTACACTCAAAGGTCACATTATGAATATTACTCATCGAATCAACATTTTAAACATTTACTGGGTGTTCTTCATTTCAGTGGGTACATCATTCGACGTTGACTCCAAATATTGGGTTTATTTTTTTAATACGCAATTTGAAAACCGCTACCAAAAGAGATGGAAAAGACATTTTTGCGCTTTTTCCGCCCAAAGATCAGAAGATACGATCGGTAATATAGATCTCTTCAACAATTTATAACCTCTTCCACAAAGTTTTAGGAGAATATTACTATCACTCCTCTGAATGGGTTTTAATTTTATTTAGTTTTACTTTCCTTCAGTTTTTAATGGCGAAAAGCTGTAATATTAAGAGGAGATAACAACAGACCACGTCTATGAGATTGAGCACTGGTTATCTATGGGAAGAATTAGCGCCGGAATGATTTAAGTGAAAATAGCCGTTCGTTAGGTATTGATTTCTGAGCATCAGGTTGGAGTGTTTACGAACAACGAGCTTCGAATGGCCGACGTCGAGTGGCCTGGTGACAAAGCGAATCCGCCGCAAGGAACTGCAGATAAATTCCATGTGAAGGTACCTAGTTTTGAATGGGCTCCCCACTCCTTGCCGAGCGGCCTGTAATCTCTGGTTCAGGTGGTTACTCTTCATGAGCCTCCGTTCATCATCGTCTCCGACATTGATCCGGATACCGGCCGATGTCCGGGCAATCAGGGCAGTATCTGCGACTGGGGAGACGAAGAAATCGACTTGCCCGGAGAGGGGAGAAAGTGAGTTTCTCCAGGAAAATTGCTTTCCCCCATTTCGATGATTGCCATTCAGAAACCGCACTCTATGGAAGTGCTGCTCCGGATATTGCGTCGACCTGCTCAACAAACTGGCAAACGACATTGGATTCACCTACACCCTCTACAAAGTTCGAGACGAAAAGTGGGGACTGAAGACGGTAAGGCAGCGTCAATTGCCCACGCTATGTAATTTTCCTGCTCAATTTTTCAATTTGTTCAGCGTTTTCAGGAAACTGGATGGAATGGTCTCATCGCAGATCTCATCAGCAACAAAGCGGACATGTGTGTGACGTCGCTGAAGCTGAACTCGGAACGTGCTCGTGACATCGACTTCTCGCTGCCGTTCCTAGAGACCGGCATAGCTATCATCGTCAAGATCCGAAGCGGCGTGCTGTCACCGACCGCGTTTCTTGGTTGGCTACAAGTTGTCACTTTAAGAGCAGTTCTCGCTCTACAAATGGACCTCGACTTTCTACAAAAAGCTGAGGTGCTGGCGGTATCTATGAAAACGTTCAATATCAACGAGACTATGGGATATCACCTGCTTATCGAGAAGAGTCTAATAAAAAAATCTTAAAAATCAATTTCCAAGTCCGTAAAAGATCGATTCTTGCTACTTATTCTCTTCTTGGAGTCATTCGACTTCAATACTTTCAGCAGGGTGTGCTGATCTATCCTAGTCGGGAGAGGCGACCGTAAAATGACAACTCCATACGTCACCTCATATCACGCAGCCACATCCACTGAATTTAAATGAAAGCCCTTGCATCATGGGACAGCAGCTGAAGCTGCTTGTGTGAAAACTGAAGGGAGAGAATGGAGACGCAAATTACTGCCCCCTTCGATTAGGATAGATCTAGATGTGCATTAGGTTACCAGCCTTTTCTCATTAGAGACAAGTCAATGTGGGTGAGAGGTATGGCACGTCCAATTGGCTTTACCAGAAGAAGTTTAAGATTTGATTACTGTTGGAGTTTGTTAGACACAACTACATAACTAATGAGTTTTAAATTTTTTTTGTTTTTTCTTCACTTTGGGCGTTGGTGGCTCAAATGGAGGAGGCGACAGCTGTCGCATGCACCAATCTCAGCTCTTAGCTCTGGGATTCCTGCCTAGGCTAACCATATTCCTCTAACCCTTGGTGGATTTATGTCAGATCCCCTCTGGCAAGGATAATGGGCCGACCTATCTATCACGTTATTTCACAGGCCAAATAGGCATTCAAACTGTCTCCACGATACATATATTGATCGATTGATTGATTGAATTCATAAACATACGCCTATGTTAAATGGAATGAATCTCACAGCACACAGGCATAAAACGTAGGAAGAACAACATCATCAAAAACAAAACAAAAAAGAAGGAAGCCTTCGCAAGAAGAACGGCATAAGGTATCATTCGGGCAGAGAAATTGTGCGCCTCCTGAAGTTATTGTAGCTAAGAATAACAGAAGAGTTTTTTAGGAGCTTTTTAAATAAAGGCAGTGTCCTATTGACAAAGGAATACCGGCGACAGTTGTGCCTTACGGTATTAACCTGTGCCTTTCCGGCCGTCTCCCGCCTGGTAGAAGAATTTCTCAAGAGAAGAAGTTCTCTAGCGTAACTCTGGATTTACCGAAAAATTTTGTATAACAGAAGCAGGTCATTTGTCTTCCTTCTTGTTGATAATTTTTGTAAGCCGAGATTTGCATTCCGCTCAGTGCTATAGGGAATTTGATCGTACGGGAAACCAAGCATTCGGATCATTAGCTTTCGTGTGAAGCTATTCTGAACCTTTACTAACTTCTGGATACCTGAGTGCTTATACGGTGAGAAAGCTGGCGTTCCGTATTCTAGGAGTGGTCTTATGTAGGATTGTGGGCCGGAATGAGAACCTCAGGTTTTTTGCTAGACAAATCTCTAAACAGCCTGAAGGCCATCACTATCGCTTTATTTGCAATAACTTCACAGTGCTTATCAAAACAGTCATTTCCCAGATCAGTCATTTCGTCTACCTCTTCGATTGCTGAATCGTCTAGATAGTATTGATGCCTAGGATTAGCACTCCCCAAATGTAAGGCTTTGGTCTTGATTTTAGAAATCGGTAACTTCCAAGTGGTAGACCAGGGCTGCAACGCGTTAATAGATGTGAAGTAGTGGAGATAATTCGTTGAACTTCCCCAGTGCACGGCGCATCCCAAAAAGGATTACCTAGCGCCGACATTTATCTTATTTCTTTTATTCAGCACTTCGAGTCGATTGGAAGAAATATGCCGAGTATTATACGTGTGGACTTCGTCCTTAACGTTTCATAGAGCTGAGGGACCTAAAAGATGGTCACCTAACCCTAATCTTTTAGAGCCGTTCGAGTACTCAACTTGGGTGGTGATACTGTTGGTTTCTATACAGGGAGCTGCATTTGCTATTTTCATATTCGAATGGGTCAGCCCGTACTCCTTCAACATGAGCAGATACCCACCTCCAGGTGAGTCCTACCATTGAAAGCACTTTCTGCTTCGTCTTTTTTTCCTTAGGCGTTTAGACTCATGCTGACGCACGGTCTGCGGTCCTGTGATCTGTCGCTATGCCACCCTACTACTAATAATAGTAATAATCAGCAGAACTGGCTCATTCGATACATAACATTCTGCTTCTCACTCGTTCATGTATTAGCATACTGAATACTCCACCGAATAGTAATAGTGTAGTAATAGTAATAGTCAGAAGAACTTCACGGCAGCCGTTGAATAATGTGCATTTCAGATCACAAATTTTCACTCTGCCGATCGTACTGGCTGGTATGGGCGACACTATTCAGCGCCAGCGTGTCAACAGGTACGCCATCATAGTATCATTCCATTTTAATAATTTACAATAGCCAGTAATCTTGCATGCAACGTTTCTCAGACAATTATTAGCTGTTTGGCAACTACAAAATACATGTTGTGGAGCAAGGCTGAAGATTGGTGATAGTTAGCGATCAACGCACACGGACGATCAATCACAGATCTGATATAAAATCTTTTCTTCAGCAACACAATTTAAATAAACAACAACGAGACATCGGGATAAAGGACCCGTTACTAACGAAACACGGTACTGCAACTGATCGACAACGAGACGACCCTCAACAAAGTCCAACGATACTGGCTAAAAAAACACACGTTCGTAGATAAGGCGCGAAAACGTGGCGCGAGAAGCTGCTATGCTTGACGAACGCACTATGGGCGCAGATGTTGCCATCGCAGCACCCTTTTGCACACTTTAATAGAAATAACTACTAATACTACTTTTCGTCCTCGACGCATTGTCAATTTTTTTAAAAACAACTATTATTGCAACTCTCCTGTTATAGTCATGCTCTTACTTATCCTACGCTTGAGAGGCGTACGACCTTCTGCTTCTGAGACGCCACCCCCGAGTGATCGATGTCCTCATCGAGGTGTCTTGCACAGGAATAAGCTCAGCTCAGCGGTAGCTACGCGTGAGGTATTTCCTACAAATAGCCTCATGGAGATATTTCGCCGCTGTTCCAGCTACATAGGGCTTATAAAACTGTGCCGTCTTTTCCGGGTAGTCCTCTGATTAAAATTTGCCTTCGAGCATGTTACTGGCCGTTTTCATCATTTGTTCCGCTTCAACAAACCTTCGAAACATCGAATCCAATGTTCTCCACAACTGCAGTGCTCTATATTGCACTGTCACTGGCCTCCAAGCAGGCCACCACTCGGCCGCCCTCTTCCAGGTGTTCTTTCGCTAGACGCACCATGTCTTTTAAAATCGCACGTTGTCTACCTTTCTCGATGGGAAATAAAATTATCCATATTTCGAACGTTCTCCTGTTGATAATTTATTTTCTTGCATCTTGTATCTTCGAATGCGACAGTGTGACTTTCGTGAGCAGGCCCCCGCGAGGTCCATCCTTTCAATTAGGAGTGCTGTTTCAGGGAAAGCGTAACCTGTTGGGCCCTTCTTCGGCTACTTCTATCAATTGGTTGGGCGCCCGAGTCGGTGGGAGCATCGATACTTGTGTTTGAGTTAAGGTCAATATTGGTATTGTATAGAGCGTTGATAAAGATAAATCAGTCTCCCGACTCTGTTCGAAGGTGGATGCAGTACAGCTTGTGCCTAGATGCTTGCCTGCTTCTCCACTCGGAGTAGTTAGCCGATGCTCTATACTGCTCACGGAAGAACAGACCGAAGGGCCCTGAGAAATCGCTTTATCGGGCACGTCTATCGACATGTTCTTTCAGTTCGTTAGGTTCTCTCTTGGCTACCGGAAACCGATTGCTACTTGACAACTCAGAATGGTTTTCCTAAGGTCCCTCTAAGTTTCGTTTAACGCTCCTCACTAGGTGCTGAACGGCTAGGCCGTATGTCAGACGGGCAACGCCCGTGTGACTTCACTAATCCATTAGCCGGAGTAGAAGCGGAACAGAAAGCCTTCCTCACAAAGAGAATTCAGAAGAAATCCAAAAAGAAAAGTTAAAACCGAGTGTTAAGCCGAGTGGCCACCGGCTGGTCGTTCTGTCGTCGGCGGGACTGTTCTCGACTCGCGCCGCGGGCGCTCGGCCCGTGCTCGGTGCGGTTCCCCCCGCATCCGGCCTTCGGATCGTTTCCCGTCCTCGCTCAGCAAAGCCCAGCCACTGTAGACAAGGAGGGGTCCGGACGAGAGAGTACACGAATAGGAGAGAAAGCCTACGGAAGACAACAATATAGTCAATACTGTGCAAGTACGATCAAGGCGCGCCACCGAACGACTAGGCCTGGACTTGGCACTTCACTCGTTCTTCTTTGAGATCTTCTTTCAGCTTCTAGAACGCAACCCTGTAAAAGTGGATTATGCAGCCTTGTTCCACCGTTGGGTGCTTTGCTACTCATTTGTTGGCACAGACAAACTCCTTCCAATCTGCTCAAATTTTAAACGCGAGTCGAAAAATGTGCCTTAGGACTTCCGCGTCCAGGCTCAATATACGGCCCTTGTTTAACTTATTTCTCTGGTATTTAGCGGATTTTCAGTGCTGACCAAACATCCATGAATGGCTTTCTTGCAAAAGCTCTCGGGAGAGAAATGCCTCGAATATCTCCTAGCGTCACTCTTTCAAAGCATTCGTCCAGACAAGCATATTGGACATGACCTCAGCTTAGCACCGCACTAGGCGAAGGAGCTCTAATCGATCACTCAGATGATCTTCATCTCAGCTTCCATAAGGACCGAGCATAGTTAGAGAGATCTGATATAAAACCTTTACTTCAACAATGCGATTTAAACACCAATAACGAGACGTCAGAAGAAAGGACTCGCACAATTTAACGAAACACGACAACACAATTTATAGACGATGAGGACCGCCCTCGACGAAGCAGTTCAACTACACTGTTCCAAAAATTCCTACTCCGTAGATTAGGCTCGAAAACATGGCGGGAGCATCTGTCGTCTTAACGAACACATCATGCACAGATATTGTCATCGGAGCACTCTTCCTAGAAATAACTACTAGCGCACATTTTGTCCTCGTCGAACTGTCTGCGCAGCCTCTCGAAAAACAGCTATTATTGCTACTATCTTACAGTCTTGCTCTTACTTAATGTACCCTACACATGCGAGGAGGACAACTTTCTGCTGCCGACAATGTACGTTTAGCTGCACTAAATTGCTATAAGTATTTCAGTTCTTTCGGCACATTAGTTAAGATTGCACTTTGCTTTAGTACATCATTTTGCAATGTTTACTTGATTGGTGGTATAAAAGTCTATAACCTGAGTTTCCATTAAAAATATTGTACGGATTTTCGCACTTAGCATTGCTAAGCCTTGATTTTTAGTACCATTTTTGAAAGCTAAGGATTCATAAATTTCAAAAATAAAGATTAATTAATTAGAGGATTATAAGGGTTTGTGTCACTAATAGATTCTCCAAATGAACCTGAATATATTCTAGCTGCATTATTTCTCATTTCTACGGTTCTTGGCTCCAGCGTCCTCAAATTTCTGCTACAATAGTGACCCATAAATTACTCTATGGTAGGCTAATTATACGAGCGTTCACTGCTAATCCCGAACCTGATAGCAAGGTATGATCATGTGACCGAAGGTATGCACCATGATGATTGGCTAAAGCTGCCACAAGTGGTGTTAACCGCTAACGGCAATCGCGAAGGCAAAACTGTTTATTAGAGCACTAACAATGACACGGTTAAAATGTAGGGTTAGAGGTGGCGGGATGGAAGGATGAGATGCTGACGGGGTCGGGGGAGGTTTGGTGAGATGGTGGCCGGGTGCTGGGACTGGCGGTATCCAACTGTCGGAGAAATCATTGGCTGTGTTCCGGGTCGTCCTGGTGTGCCTTTCAAAGGACACCTGACGTGCGATCAGCAGATCAGTGGGGTTGACCGCCACCATCATGCCGGGGTTAAAGAAAACTATGGATTCACTCCATGATCTAACGAAACAGCACCGAGCTTATCAACGACAGACCTCTGCTTGCCTCGATAGCAGGCTGCGGCTCTCTTTCGATGTTTCCTATTGACACCACGCGTCGCGACAGGGCACGGCTCTCCAGCACCCGTCTTAGGTGTCGTGTCTCAAGGCTCCTTTCTCTTATGTGAGCGAAATGGCGTGTCAATTTTTCCTGCTTCATAATATGCTGTACGTGGTTGCAGTGAGAGTTACAGAACATTTGCGTGCTGTCGGGTGACATCCACTGAGGCGAATCGGAGGGCACTTCAATAGTTGCCCAGGCCGACTGCGCGTTGTACGTACCGAGGTCGCGCTGCATCAAGTCGACAACTCTTTCGGCATGTTCCGGTCGTGCATCCAGATAGGATAGAACGTGACTACGCGTTTTCTCCGTCACATGTTCCCAGCTAAATGTATTTGCTGATCGAGGGCCATTCACCAACAACACCTTTGCCCACAGGATGGTCCACAGGTTGATGGCGGACATCAGGCTAACCAAGCGGACACCTTCCGAGGTTCTATTGGAGGTAATGTGATGATCACTACCCCCACATCGTCCATGAATATCGAATCATTTTTTGCCCGAAGGGCCCTGAGTTCACTATAGTAGAAGACTCTGGTTTTCGTGCCGCCCGTCATAAAACGAATTCTCTGTAGTACGGTGGGTACAATCGGTACACGTAGACGACTGTGGACTTGTCCAAAAATATGGCTTTCGACTACTTTGCTTTATTCATAGCGACGAGCAAAAGCCCTCCCAATTTCGAGGATTCGCTTGAGATCGCCTGGCCAGCCCCGTCGACTTTTTCATGACGCATAATTGTGGCGGGTTCCACTAGCTTAGCCATCATAGCTATATGAGGCTTCGTGTTTTAAAAAACGTATACGCGAATCCAACGGTGCTGGGGTCGTGCTTCCTTACTGCTGGATTCAAGATTTCCTCTACCTTGCCAGTTACTGAACCGGTTCCAGACCAAATCGACAGAATGCCTGCCGCATTCAACACGCAGTCAACTTCGTACACTTCGGACAGCTGGCCGGATGTGATAAAATAGAGATCAGATCAACAGCGCAGATGATTCCTGCGACACGACACTTCTCCAGCAGAATGCGACGTCCAGTAGAAGCAGAATGCGCAGCGTATCCCACAAAGGGGTAACTATCGCTCTCCTTTGTCCGGTTATCATCCAGCGACAATGATTCACGCATTACTTTGTTCCTCAACTCCAGGTAGTTGACGGCTACAATTTCAATCAAGCAAACATTGCGGAGCACTGGACGAATGTGCCAACTAATCTTAGTGCTTGCCACAGCGAAAGTTTTCTCTTTCTCTTTGAATAAGTGGTGACGTTTTGCTGCAAATGGAGGGTCAAAATGTCTTATATCCGCCCAAACAGCGTATACGCATTTTAGACAACCAGCAGTGTTACCGTTATTCAGCTACGACTTTCAGATGTGCCAAAATCGACAGTGTCCCGATGTATGGCACTCGTGTGGGCCGCTTTCGGGTTAACGTTTCTCGCCGTGTATACGGCAAATCTGGCTGCCTTTATGATTACCAGAGTACAGTTCTACGATCTCAGTGGCATCAACGATCCACTGGTTGGTAAAAATGATCTTTAGCTAACTCAATTCCTCAACTAATAGCTTGCAGCGGCTCTTTCCAGATAACGAATCCAGACATGCATCAGCCGCCGTTTCGCTACGGCACTGTTGACGGTGGTAATACGCACGAGACGATGAAGCGCAACTGGAAGAAGATGCATGAATATGTGCAGAAGAACAAATTCTTCCGCGACAACATCTCGGCCGGTGTCGAGGCGGTCAGAAACGAGTGAGTTGGCACGAGTGCTGTGTTTGGAGTGAAAGAAAATCAGTACGAATTGACACCGTACTCGTGGATACTTTTCGCTTATGCCATAACTGTTAAGGCCATACATACCATACCATACCATACCATACCATACCATACCATACCATACCATACCATACCATACCATACCATACCATACATTCCACCTGCTGGAGTAATGGCTTTAAAAATTCTGACGTTTATCTTTATTACACCGCAAAAGAGGACGCGAGATAGAAGCAGTTCAATATAAATAAACATGCAACGAACATCAGAAGAATAGCATGAGGCAAATAAGAACTGGGTGTAGCGGATCACCGTGACCAGAGTCCGTTAAACTTGAGTAAAATTTTCCAGGCATACAGCTTGAACTGGGGTATAGAGTAAGCTTCAGAAAACTTAAAAAGAATGAAAAGAAAAAAGAAATTCAAAAGACGTTACAGCTTCAGACGAAACTTCAAACCACTCGATATTTCCTTTGTGGTACATATCGCGACGACGCACAGGAGGGGTGCGGGAATTCGCCGTTATTTCTACCACAATCGCCGCAGCCTATCATGTGCCTGCCTGTGTGGCTGAGCCAGTTCCTGATTGGCTGCAGCGGCTACACTAGGAACAACGTCGCGCTCCCACGTCCCGTGGTGTATCTTCGCGATATGTACCTTCTTTGCAGTAAAGCTTTGTATTTCCGGTAAACAAAGACATCTAAGATTTATAAGGTTGAGGCAATGGTTCGCTAGGGTAACTCTGCACAGATTTGACTTTTTCAGGCTCTGAAAAAAGTGGTACGGTCCAGACGCTATCCAACAAAACCGCTTAACAACATAGTGACGAGCTTTGCAAATCTAAAGAAGCATTCTATTGCGATTTATAGAGGCTTGGACGCTTTCGTGTACGACGCCGTTGTTCTCGACTACTGGGCGGGAAAGGACGCAAACTGTGAGCTTATGATGGTGCGCAAACCCTAACATTCATCAGAAACAATTTGACCCTGCAATAACACAACTCATTTTCAGGTCGGAAAATGGGCCAGCATGACGGGCTATGGCATCGGATTCCCGAAAAACTCACCTCACACGGCGCTGGTCAACCAACACATGCTGCAGTATCAGCAGAAAGGTAACTGCCCATTTCACAAAGTGCCCATTCCACAAAGAGAATCTCAATCTGGGTTCATTCTCCAGGTGATCTTGAACGGTTGGCCAATTTTTGGTTAACTGGCGCATGTTCTCCGGACAGCCACAGTCAGACGCATTCAGCACCATTAGGAGTGGAGAACTTTCTATCGGCGTTCTTCCTACTCGGCGGAGGCATCGTAGGTTTCAGACACTGCAATAATTCCATTCATTTGGTGCTCATCAAAGAAGCTACTTGTATGACCTCCTACATACTTGGCACCGATTCGCTTGATAGGGGCAAGTGTTCTCAAATGCGAAAACGTGGTGTTTTCGAGTCTTTATTAACAACCAATAGTATCTAATATCCTTAATAACAGCCAATATTGTTCATCAAAATATTCGCCGTCATGTTCTGTGCCATGCTTCCAGTAGAAAGCAGAATTCCGCGTACGAAGAACTCTGACGAGTTGCAGAGCAGGAAGCGTTATCATTTTACTGAGGTGATCGGAAAACATGGTTGGTAGTCACTAGGCGCAAGATCGCGCGAGTACGTTAGATACGGCACAAGTGCAATCTCGAGTTTTCCTGACTTCTGAATCCCCTTAGATGGGTGGTCTGGCGCTACCCATAAGAAGAAGAATTTCTGGAACGGCGATTTCGTAAGATTAGCTCATCACCTACCAGCAGGAAGGCAATTCCTTGTCCTGATCAAGACGTTTCGGCTGTGATTCCGGAAAGCGAACGAATTTAATCCACTGCTGATTGCGCATTGTAAGACACGATACTTCTCGTCTATGTTGACGACAGAGTCGATCCATGCCACCATGCGACGGCGATTGAAAAGAGAATTGCACACATCAAGACGCTTCAGTTTGTCCAGAGACATCAAAGCAGGGGAAGGGGCTTGAGGCAACTTTGGAACATTGTCTGAACTTCGAAAAACCTCTGTACCATCGCGGACCATGAACCGTCTGCGAGGTCTGCAAGTTCGCGTGCTGAGAGATCATCTCAACGTCACAGGTGACGAGTACGAGCTGCCTCTATTGTTTATGTGGTCGTCCGCTACGGCGAGCTTCTTCGAGCGATTCGTCATAATTGATGAACTTGTAGGTAAGCGCCACCAACTGAGGCACGTGGCATGAGAGCACGTGGCTTGGCCCCTCATTGTTTACTGTAGGAAATGATGGAGTTCGACCTGAGGTTATCGGTACATAGATCGGCGTCCGTCGCGAAGACAGCGTTGTAGAGTGGAGATGGCATGTTTTACATATACTTGATAGGTAACATGAACCGGTACAAAGAAGATAAATGATGAAAGGATAGAAGACGGGGTTTAATCAACCACTTTTGGAGTGCGCCACACATTCTACATCTACGGGAATTTGAATGCGCATTTAGCCAATGCAGCAACCTTCCGCGGCTGGCCAACGTCTTGTTCTTTCCAGGCGAGTCTGACACTAATGCACGGATCCCAGAAGGATGGATGGCATAGTTGACTTGGTCGCAAAATCCGAAGCAAAAACCTGGAGTCAGCAGTACGCAACAGCCGGCGCCTGCTAAGACTGCGCTACCACATGGCACGAAACATAAGGATAAAGGATAAAGGACGGCGTTACTCAATCCCTTCTGGGATGCGCCAGCGCATTCTACTTCTACGGGATGTCGTGGAGGCGACATGAATGCGTATTTGGCCATACAATGACTTGCGGTGGCCAGCCGATGAACAAGTCAGCGCTCTATCCTTCCCAGACAAGTCTGGTACCAATTCACCGACCCCGGAGGGATGGAAGGCTTGGTTGGCCTGGGCGGGAAATCCGAACCAGTAACCTGGTATCGGGTGCACGCGACAGTCGCGCCTCCTCCGACTGCGCTACACGCGCCCAACACGAAACATAGTTATGTGAAAACTGTGGCCATTTCCGTTACACGACAAACCACCGAAAAGCGGAAACAGATCTGTTAACAGATATTCGACAACATTCTACCAGGAATAGCGAGGGAGGGGGCGCCGAAAGGGAAAACTCCGTCGGATAGGAACACGCTCTGTCTTAAGGGTCGGAGTGGCCGGAGCGGAACCCGGGAGGAAGGCTGCACACGAGTATGAGTCCAAAGCACTTTATAATCTCTTCTAATCTTTCGATCTGTGGGAAGAAACGAAGGCTGCCACTGTTACAACATGCCCAATACAGTTGAGATGCGTATTCAACAGCCCAGTGAGTGCTTCTCGCTTGAGCAACAGGCAGAACGCTAAAGCGGCCATTGAAAACCTTCATGATGAGCGCCATTCAAAGAGCATATATTTAGTCTCGGAGGCCAGCAGTAAAGCTCATCCCCCTAACATCCACGAGTCGCGTGTAAGCGACTCAAGAAAATAAGTGGTAAAACCGATATCATTTATTCCATGAGAATATAATACGCGTTCCACCGAATAAATTTTGGTGTTGTAGGCAATTTGAGTTTGGTTGTGGTTGTGAAGGTCAGGTGATAAAGAAAGCAGTGCTTTGCTTATCATGGACAACCTGATACCATCGCACCTGCCCCTGATTGGTAACATCCCTGATTTGCTTAACGTAGAATACAAGACATGATTAAAGCTCTAAGCTAAGAAGGGGATATAACTCACTTCCTTGACTTTCATGATTCAGTTGTTCAACACTGCACGATTAGGCCACTATGCCTAGTCCTATATGTACATATCCATTGTATTTTTGTCTATACCTACGACTTTCCTCTTGCAATTCTGTAACTACGAATTTCTGCTTTACATGCTGAGTTGTAGCAGATCCCATTGAAAATCGACATATTTTAGATATTCTCGATAATTGTTCTCGGCTGCGAATTCTTCTACGTTCGTCACCTTCGCAAACCTCTGCAGCGTATCGACCCAAAAGGATGGTGCGGCATCATCAGCATGGTCAGTATCTCCCACATTATCACGGTAGCTTGCTATATCAAGCATAATGTCTAATATTACCTATAATACTAACATTATAGCTTCGCTACTACTTCTGTTCACACCACTGGTTAAGCATGATTTTCGTTTTGAAGACGGTCGTATCTTAGTCCCAACCACGTTCAGCTTGTTTATTCTTCAGGACCTTCATATCGGCGATATTGTTCAGAACGATTTCTTAGATAAACGAGAGGTTGATTCTCTTGCCACTAATGAAATACCCTTTATCTCCGCAAACTACCCCTATAGTAATTCATCGACCACAAAAGGATAACCTAGCTGGCCTAAACGCAGAGTGTGGCTCGAAGATAACTCAAAATAGGCCCCTCTTCCTCACTGTAGAGCCACGTGAGGAGCACTATAAAAAGTTCGTCTGAAGGTAGTGGCGAAGCGAACCTCTTATTATTAGGAAGCAACATAAGTTCCTCCAATTTGAATTTTTTGGAATTTTTTATTTTTCCAAGAAACAACCTACAATCAGTCGACAATTTAGCCACCACTGCTATTGATCACTTGTTGCCATCTTTTTCTCAACTGTTTAATGTCCCGCTTGTAGAACTGAAGATTTCGACGAGTGCAGCCCTGATATGTACGTTCCAGCTGGAGAATGTAGATGTCGGCGATCACAGTGACACCATATTGCAGAAGCTCCCAGTATACAACTCCAGAGACCGACCACCACCAACCGACATCACTTTCTTCTCGTGAACTTTTTATTTAACGTCCGGTTCCAGGCTCTTTTCTGCGTCCACCCATTTCTTAGTCAACTATTGTTAACTAAAAACACGGTCACTCATCGCCGTCTCTGAGCCATTCGAAAAATTTTATTTATATATTTATTTATTTATTCAAGGCATAGAACAGGGTCTAGCGTAAGCAAGTTAAGAAACAAAACAAGACGACAACACAAACACTAGAATTACAATAACATACATAATACAAAGCATCAGCCGAATAAAACAGGACATCATCATCAACACGGCGTATGACATATTGGGCACACCACAATTTTCACCTTGAGAAAAACCTTCTGCAGGTTTGAACAGAGAGTTCCCTCAGGTCATCGTGCTTACCAAGCAAGAGGATGAATTCCTTGAGTGCTCTATAGGTTAGAAAGTCGGACCTGACACGTGATTTAGCAACCGATACCCTTAGCTAGCCGATAGCAACCGATACCACGGATCTCCCTCGATCCACGGATCTCCCTCGATAGAGAGCCTTCGGGCTCTCTTGTTAAGAGGGATCTCGGGCCGCTTGTCGCAGGGCCACGTGGCGCGTCCCCGGGTGGTGGATAGGGGAATTAAACGCGAACCAAATGCGACCGTGTACTGCCCAGAGACGCAGGTGGGATGCAGGGGATGGACTCCTTGCTCCTGCTGTGTCGGGTCGATGCGTTCCTTGTGCGTGGGAGCGGCATGTTCGTGCACAGTGTGCGTGGATGTGTCCGTGACTTTGCGGATTGTAACTGTGTCGGCTCGGCCAAAAGCTTGCACTCGGTAGACTGGGAGTACATGTAAGGCGATTCGAGGCCGCCTTAAGTCTCGCCCCGTCCCTTCGGGCAGTCTGGCTGGCTGCCCGGAGTACCCCGCCCGCACGACAGAGCCTGACTAGCTACCCGTGTTGTATTCCAGTCAAACACAGCAGCACTAAAGGGCCTCATTCCCCTGACCCCGAAAGAGCCCCCATTTCTGCAGCGATGGGAAGGACGAGTACGGAGAGGCTGCTAAAATCTCAGGGCCTAACCAGGCTGCGCAAACTGAGAAGGACTAGGATGACGATCTGTACTTACAACGCCCGCACGCTTGCGTCGGAAGCATCCGTCGAGGACCTGATGATGCAAGCCAGGAAGATCAAGTACGACGTCATCGGACTGACCGAGACGAGGAGACACCACCCCCTACACGCCGCCTACGACTCCGGAGAAGAACTGTTCCTCGGAACATGCGACAGCAGGGGAGTAGGCGGCGTTGGTGTCCTCGTCAACACGCACTTGGCCATGAACATCGATTCGTACGAGTCTCTGACAAGCCGAATCGGACGTCTGCGACTGAAGCGATGCGGCTCCGTGCCAGCCTTGACTGTGTTCGTCGCGTATGCCCCAACATCCGACTACGACGACGAAGACGTCGAGGCCTTCTACGTGGAGCTGGAGAAGTTCTATAAGGAAGATCACACCTTCTACAAGGTGATCGTCGGCGACTTCAATGCCAAGATCGGGCCACGAAGGTCGCTGGAAGAACTTCACATCGGAACCCACGGTTTGGAGTGGAACGAGCAAGGTGAAAGGCTGTCTGAGTTTATCATGTCGACCAAGACCATCCATGGAAACTCGCAGTTCCAGAAGCCTCCCTCCCTACGATGGACTTGGGAATCCCCCGGTGGCCAGTTCCACAACGAGATCGACCACATCATCTTCAATCGCAAGTATTGCCTGACCGATGTCTCCGTTGTCCCCAAGTTCTACACGGGATCGGACCACCGCCTCCTTCGCGCGAGGTTCCGCTTTTCGCGTCAAGGAGAGAAGGCCGCGAAGTTCAAGAAGAGGAGTCCCAGAACGACCATCAGCTGGGTTCTCTACACCTCTCTTGTCGGCCTTTGGGAAGATGCCGTCATGGACAACGTCGACGAGGAATACGATCGCTTCGTGCACCATCTCCACGATAGTGCTAAGGGAGCCGAGAGCTTGAAGACCACCAAGAGACGCCTGTCTCCGGAAACTCTCGAGCTGATACGCCAACGTGGAGCAGCACGAGCGTCAGGCAACTATCAACTGATGTCCGAGCTTGCAAAGCTATGCAGAGCGGCGATAAAGGAAGATCTGAAGGAGAGAAGGGCGGAAGTGTTGGCTGAAGCAGCAGAGGCAGGGCTGAGCATCCGCAATGCCCGCCGGAAATTCGCCAACTTCAAGACCAAGATGACCGCTCTCCGACGTCCTGACGGAACCGTCACCTCTTCCAGAAGGACCATGGAGAAAGTCATCCACGACTTCTACTCCGATCTCTTCGATAGCCACGTCCACCTGCCCCTACGCCATCTTCCGCAGGATGGATACGTCATCCCCTCTGTTCTCCCTTCCGAGATCCGACACGCCATCTCGTCGGTGAAGAAACGTACAGCACCCGGTCCTGACAGGATCAGAGCTGAACACCTGAAGAACCTCCCGCCAGCGCTCATCAACACCTTGGCGCGGCTCTTCACACGCTACCTGTCCGAATGCAAGGTTCCATCTCAGTGGAAGACCAGCAAGACCGTCTTGCTGTACAAGAAGGGAGACGTGCACGACATTGGCAACTATCGCCCGATCTGCCTGCTGTCCGTAGTCTACAAGCTGTTCACTCGAGTCATCCTGAATAGGATTAGTAGAACGCTGGACGAAGGACAGCCATGCGAACAAGCAGGATTTCGGAGAGGATTCAGCACGATCGACCACATACACACCATTACGAAGCTCATCGAAGTGTCGCGAGAGTACAAGCTGCCGCTTTGCCTTACGTTCATTGACTTGAAGAAGGCATTCGACTCCGTCGAGACTGAAGCGGTCATGGAAGCCCTGCTCACCCAGGGCGTTCCTACTCAGTACATCAGAGTCCTTCGAGAGCTGTACAGTGGATTCACGACCAAGATCTCACCATTCTACAACGACGTCGTCATTGACGTGAAGAGAGGGGTTCGACAAGGGGATACCATATCCCCGAAGCTCTTCAGCGCCACCCTCGAAAACGTCATGCGCGAACTAGAATGGGATGACATGGGAGTGAAGGTCGACGGCCGGCAACTGCACCATCTTCGCTTCGCTGACGACATCGTGCTCATAACACCGAGCATCACTCAGGCGGAGCGAATGCTGGCCGACTTCGATCGTGTATGTGGAAGCGTTGGACTGCAGCTGAATCTTACGAAGACGATGTTCATGAAGAACGGATGGGTTTCTGATGCCCCATTCTCGCTCAACGGAACGAACATCTCCGAATGCTCCAGCTATGTGTATCTGGGTCGCGAAGTCAACATGGCCAACGACCTAGCACCAGAGCTGAGCAGGAGGAAACGAGCGGCTTGGGGAGCTTTCAAGAGCGTCGAAGAAGTCGTGAAGAAAACGAAGAACGTCCGACTCCGTGCCCACCTATTCGACTCCACTGTTCTTCCTGCCCTAACATACGCCTCAGAGACCTGGGCTATACGAAAGCAGGATGAACACGCGATCAGCGTCGCGCAGCGTGGAATCGAGAGGACGATGCTCGGAGTGACACGACTCACGCAAGTGAGAGAAGGCCTCCGGAGTTCCGAGCTTCGCCGGCGTTCGAAGATCAGAGACGCTGTCGCATGGGCCAAGTCGTCGAAAATTAGGTGGGCCGGCCACGTAATGCGATTCGCAGACACCCGCTGGACGAGAGCCGTCACAGACTGGATTCCGCGGGATGTCAAAAGAACACCAGGGCGCCCACCAACGCGTTGGTCGGACTTCTTCGTGAAAGCCCTGAACGACCGATATGACGCTCTTCGTGTCCCTCGAGCGAGGAGGATCCATTGGACCACTCTGGCACGCGACAGGGACGAATGGAGACGCTGCTGGCGCCCGCTCGAGCAAGTCGATGATCAACGGGACGACAGGTGATACAGGTGATACCCTTAGCTTCAGCTTTCCTTTTACAGGTCCTTTTACAGGTTTGCTGGTCAATATCCCATCGAAATCCGTTGGATTTATAGACAGCTTTCCGGCATGGATTTTGTACATCATTGTAATATCAACAATGTTTCTTCTGCTCTTCAGCGAAGGGAGCCGAGGTAGCTCTGCTCGCTGCGGACCTCTTGGAATATTATTGTAATCCATGGAAAAACATCTCATCATGAGCTTCCTAGTGAAGCTATTTTGAATGCTTTCCAGAAGGTCTATGTCCTTTTTCATTGTTGGATTAAACACCGATGTTCCCGCTTCCACAATAGGCCGTACATAAGTCTTGTACGCGCGTACGTAGACATCAGGGATGTTAGACTTTAACGCCCTGAAGAGATTGTAGATGCGACAGTTGGTTTTTTTTTGCCAAAAATCTGCAGTGCTTAGAAAAGCACAAGTTGCTGGATATAATAAAAGCTAAATCTCTAACCTCATCAACCTTATTTAGCTTTTGACCACTGATTCTGTATTCTTGTGTTCGAGCACTATATCTAGGTCCAACAATCAGATAGTGTGTTTTGTTCACTACTAAGGGTAGTTCTTCTTTTTTTTCTATTTTTTTTTCTATTTTTCTGCCCAGGAACTAATGAAATCAATAGCTGACTGGAGAGCAACTGAATCTTTTATATCGTAGATTCTTTTATAGATCTTTACATCATCAGCGTAAACTTTACACGAGACGCCCAAGCTGGCGATACAGTCTGGAAGTTCGTAGGTATAAAGCAGGAATAAAATTGGCGATAACACTCCGCCTTGAGGAACACCGCTTGTTACGGGGAAAACTTTGGAGTATTCGCCCTTAATGGCAACCTGATATGTTCTACTAGATAGAAATTGCCGAATCCATCTTATAATCATAGGATGTATCCCTAGTACCTCCATCTTGAATACCAACTTCTCTATAGGGACCTTGTCAAATGCTTTTGAAAAATCGAAATACACTATATCCGTGCATCTTTTGTCCTCAAAAGCCTTCGACCAGTCATTTAGCGAAGTTAGGATTGCAGTTTCGACAGATCTTCCCTTAAGGAAGCCGAACTGATTTTTTGAGATTATATCATTACATTCAAGATGAGATAAGATATGTTTCTTGAGGATCTTCTCAAAGGTCCTTGCAAAAATTGAGGTAATGCTAATCGGCCGATAGTTCCTTGGATCGTTGCGGGGAGCTTTCTTGGAAATTGGTGTAACAAACGCATGTTTCCACCTGGCAGGTACTTCCTCTCTGATATAGCTCATATCAAATATTTGTTCTAAAGGATAAGCTATATAGTGAACGATGTTCTTTATAAAACTAAGGGGAATAAAGTCTGGCGATACCGATGAAGATTTCGGCCATTTAGACAAAACCTCAATAACCTCTTCTTTATGAAACCAGAGAGAGGAATTCATTTGGGGGAAACGTGGTAAATCCTCTCCATTGTCAATTACCAGTCTTTCCTCACCAATCTCCGCCTTGGTATACGTCTTCTGAAACACTTCGCCTAATAGATCAGCTTTACCGTTAGGGGTAAAGATCAGTTCTCCATTATCATTTAGCAGTCCGGGGATTTCGTTTTCTCTACCAGTTCGCAGATTGATGATCTTGTAAAATGCTGATTTATCATTGGATTTAGCTACTTTCCTTTCTACATAATTATTGTACCGGTAAAGGGCTATGTCAAGTTTTTTGGACACAAACTCGAAGGAAGCCCTGCCTTCGCTTGCACCAGTGGAACACATTTTTTTTCCAACAATGGAAGCGACGACAACTTAGTCTTCTGAGATGAGCAGGACAACCCAGTTCACTATGTCTCTGTTGCTTCAAAAGGACATACAATTCGATTGTGTGGTGAAGAATCGCAATGAGCGTTTCATATATCTGATCGACTGTGGTACCATAGTTAACTATGCCAATCCAGTCAATGCCAGCCAGGTAGCTCCCGATTAGGCAGTAATCAGCACCCTTGAAGTTTCGAAACCACCTCGTTTCCTCCTTTTTAAGTATTAAGTCCATTGAAAAGGTCACTGTAGCGTGATCACTAGTTCCAATGGGAGGTCCTATCTGAACTTCACTTACGAATCCTGTTCTGTTACATAAAAGTAGGTCCAGCACAGAACTTTGTTTGGTTGGCGCTAACACCAGTTGTTGTAAACAGTGCGTCTCAAAAACCTCCCAAAAGCTCTCAGACACGCTGCTGCGACAGTTGGACATTAGATCGGGGAGATTGAAATCTCCCATTGAAATGGTATATACGCTAGTGGAAGAAAAATCACTTATAGCCTTGGCTAATTGGAGTGACGCAGAAACGCAGCAGTCAGGGGTCCTGTATACACATATAACCCGAAATTCAGTTAAATCGTATTTTAGATCACACACTAAAATCTCATAACCATTCAGTACCGACTCTCTAAAAACTTCGTTCCACGAAAAAGACTTTTTCATTAGAAGGAGCAAACCACCATCTTTTTTGGATTGTCTATCACACCTAACTCCCACATATTGGTCTGAGAGATTTCCGAGAAGAGGCTTTGTCTCATTCCGACTATTCATCCACGTTTCCGTAAGTACGACAAGGTCATAATTATGGATAGCCAAGTTCATAACGAGGCTACAAGCAATCTCCAACTTCTCTCTTCTTCAAACCTCGGCATGGTAAGTTGTTAGTCAGTTAAGTTTTTTGTGCCAACACGAGGTTTATAGGTGGACCTTTATTTAGCAGGGCCTGACGTTTCGACTTCTCGTCGTCTTCAGAGGCCTGAACGTGGTGCATTAGTTTATTTGCGCTCTACTCCGCCAAGCGCCTTAACTACCCTAGCATTTCGGACCTACTCTACGAGCACAAAAGGAGGGGCCAAGTGGGAGAAACGAACTCACCAATTGGATCCACCGTAAGGGCTGATGTTCGCCCACGTTAGTTAGCCAGTAGGGACGAATGGGGCATACTGCACACCACTGTCGCCGACCGGTCCTTCTACAGTTCACAATGAGACACGAACGGCAGAAAGTCACTCATAACAGACAGGCACTCATTTCGGTTGTTCATTACTGGATTTCTGCTAAAAATCCAGAATGCCTCTAACGCTTTCCTCGCCGAAATATCTCCTACAATGGCCAAAATGGTGCATTTCACCTCAAAGTCGTTTCCGTTATGCACATCAATCCTATGCTTACCAAGTGGACTGGTTAGCGACCCACGTCGTTTACTAAATAGATGTTCCCTTACGCGCACTGCAAGAGCCCTTCCCGTTTCTCCGATGTATTTGGCGTTACATGCCAAGCACTCAATCTGATAAATTGCTCCAGCCTTTGAGCAATCGCCAAAACTACCATTTGGGCAAATAACGCAGTTTTCTAAAATACACTGCTGATCGTAGAGCCTATTTCGAACTAACTGCCGCCTGATGTTATCGTTAGGAATGTTCACTAGGATCACGTCATCCTGCAGTTGTGCCCTTACAATAGCTCTTTGAATTTCAGCAGTGACTCTATCGGAAATGAATGGTAGGACGAGAGGTATCTTGCCTGCGCGAGATCTATCATGAGTGTTAGCGTGAGATCTCCGATGACGACTTGAAACCTTATAGCCGTTCGAAATGGCTATATTTGAAGCTAATCGTAAAGACTCTTGACGTTCACTGGGGCCCGTACACATACCAACTGCCGTTCGGAACATGTTGCTGACAACAGCACGTTTCATAGCAGTGGGGTGTGCTGACCTTGCATGAATCAGGATGTTCTTAGAGCTTGGTTTCCGGTACCATTTCACGCTAACTACTCCCTCGCCGGACACTTTCACTTGCGTGTTCAGATACGCGAGCCAACCATTATTGGGAGTTTCTCGAGTCAGCCTAATGTACTGAGATTGCTCGTTCAATAACCTGAAACACTCATCCATTTCGGATTGTGTCGATGTTACGATGCAGCAGTCATCTATATATCTGCAATACATTAGCGGTGAGCGGTCAAGCACCGGTTGTTCAATCCTACTCATAAAGCAGATAGCAAGGACCGGCGCTAATCGTTGACCCATAGCCAGTCCTCTTACTTGCGAATAATACGAACCTGACCATTTAAAAATATTGCAATGCAAACATTCTTTAACCAGAATCATGATGTGCGCTTTCGATAATCCAAATGTGTTTATGTTCCCCACATGCAAATCCAGCATTTCAGATAGTGCCTGTAGGGCTTCATCGTTTTGGACATTCGTGTAAAGCGAAGTCACATCAAATGACTCCATTACACAACTTTCAGAGAAGTTAGAGTTGTGCATTAATTCAAGAAATTTGCTAGTGTTGGTCAGATGGGAGGGGACATGGGTCAACAACTGGCTCACAATGCTGTTAAGGAACCAAGAAATCCGATCGGTTGGCCCGCCAACACAACTGATTATAGGTCTTATTTTATAAGTGTCCGGCGACGTGGATTGCAAATCCAGCTGGGAAAGCTTATGCGTTTTTACTAGGCTATAAAAAACCGGACAACAAGGGTTATCCAGCCTAAGGTCCCTGAGAAACTTTTTGTCGATTCCGGCAGACATTCCCGTAGTCATCCAAATACGGTTAAGGTGTCTGCATTGCGACTTAAAGTCTCTCTCAGAAACGCGATGGTATATGGAAGTGTCGCTAAGATGAAGCTCGGTTATAGCCCGATCTAAAGTTTGCGGCATAACAACGAACTCTCCCCCTTTATCGCTAACGGAGATTCGCAGGGTGCCATTAGATCTTAGCTCACGTAATTCCCTGAGTCCTTGCCATTGAGCACGTTCCAAATTAGTATTGCGGTTTCGCTTGTGGCGGTTGAGCACGTCCAACACACCCGATGACAACATTCTGAACTTGGAATCTGTGTCAGGCACAGGAGCAGGTTCTTTGTAGAACGTACGTGGGAATGGCACAGCGGGTAATCTTCCATTAGAATTCGCGGGATTTCCTCGGCGCACCTCGTTCCGACTTCTGTTTCGCATTAGGTCCCTAAGCCTATGTAAGCCTCCCACCACTTTACGGAATGTTGATGCGTTGATGTTTTGATGAGGTGAAAATGATGGCCCCAAACTCAGAACACTTAGAGCGTTAGGCGATATTTGAGTGCCTCCTAAAACAGTGACTCTCGCCAATTGGCCATTATTATGAACTTCGTTGGTATTAGATCGGTGGCCGTTTGACAAGCTGTTCTCGTCACTTTGGGATCTCTCGTTCAGTGGTCGAAGGAGCCTGTCGTACTTTGCACAAAGAGCAGCCTTAGCTCTAGACCGAATAGAGTCACAAATCAACCTTGACCCACCCTCAACCCTCCTCCAAGTCTGTTCCGTCAGAAGACGCCGGCACGCCTGCTCTTTCGTTGTACATTTCATCAGCGAGGAATACAGTACATGCTGTTTTTCCTTGATCACGAGTTTCAACATCGAGCGGTATATTCTGATAACGCCCGGATGATCTTCGGAAAGATTGCATGTCGCTCCGATCTTCTTATTTCTGATGAAATTCGGCAGGACACCGGCCGTTCTGCAGCGTTGAAGGAATACCAGGCTTTGGCGGGTAAGCACCACCTTCTGACGAAGCGAAATTGCTTCGCGCACCAGAGAGAAGAGATGCGGCGGCACATTGTCCAGTAATCTCCAACTTCTCTCTTCTTCAAACCTCGGCATGGTAAGTTGTTAGTCAGTTAAGTTTTTTGTGCCAACACGAGGTTTATAGGTGGACCTTTATTTAGCAGGGCCTGACGTTTCGACTTCTCGTCGTCTTCAGAGGCCTGAACGTGGTGCATTAGTTTATTTGCGCTCTACTCCGCCAAGCGCCTTAACTACCCTAGCATTTCGGACCTACTCTACGAGCACAAAAGGAGGGGCCAAGTGGGAGAAACGAACTCACCAATTGGATCCACCGTAAGGGCTGATGTTCGCCCACGTTAGTTAGCCAGTAGGGACGAATGGGGCATACTGCACACCACTGTCGCCGACCGGTCCTTCTACAGTTCACAATGAGACACGAACGGCAGAAAGTCACTCATAACAGACAGGCACTCATTTCGGTTGTTCATTACTGGATTTCTGCTAAAAATCCAGAATGCCTCTAACGCTTTCCTCGCCGAAATATCTCCTACAATGGCCAAAATGGTGCATTTCACCTCAAAGTCGTTTCCGTTATGCACATCAATCCTATGCTTACCAAGTGGACTGGTTAGCGACCCACGTCGTTTACTAAATAGATGTTCCCTTACGCGCACTGCAAGAGCCCTTCCCGTTTCTCCGATGTATTTGGCGTTACATGCCAAGCACTCAATCTGATAAATTGCTCCAGCCTTTGAGCAATCGCCAAAACTACCATTTGGGCAAATAACGCAGTTTTCTAAAATACACTGCTGATCGTAGAGCCTATTTCGAACTAACTGCCGCCTGATGTTATCGTTAGGAATGTTCACTAGGATCACGTCATCCTGCAGTTGTGCCCTTACAATAGCTCTTTGAATTTCAGCAGTGACTCTATCGGAAATGAATGGTAGGACGAGAGGTATCTTGCCTGCGCGAGATCTATCATGAGTGTTAGCGTGAGATCTCCGATGACGACTTGAAACCTTATAGCCGTTCGAAATGGCTATATTTGAAGCTAATCGTAAAGACTCTTGACGTTCACTGGGGCCCGTACACATACCAACTGCCGTTCGGAACATGTTGCTGACAACAGCACGTTTCATAGCAGTGGGGTGTGCTGACCTTGCATGAATCAGGATGTTCTTAGAGCTTGGTTTCCGGTACCATTTCACGCTAACTACTCCCTCGCCGGACACTTTCACTTGCGTGTTCAGATACGCGAGCCAACCATTATTGGGAGTTTCTCGAGTCAGCCTAATGTACTGAGATTGCTCGTTCAATAACCTGAAACACTCATCCATTTCGGATTGTGTCGATGTTACGATGCAGCAGTCATCTATATATCTGCAATACATTAGCGGTGAGCGGTCAAGCACCGGTTGTTCAATCCTACTCATAAAGCAGATAGCAAGGACCGGCGCTAATCGTTGACCCATAGCCAGTCCTCTTACTTGCGAATAATACGAACCTGACCATTTAAAAATATTGCAATGCAAACATTCTTTAACCAGAATCATGATGTGCGCTTTCGATAATCCAAATGTGTTTATGTTCCCCACATGCAAATCCAGCATTTCAGATAGTGCCTGTAGGGCTTCATCGTTTTGGACATTCGTGTAAAGCGAAGTCACATCAAATGACTCCATTACACAACTTTCAGAGAAGTTAGAGTTGTGCATTAATTCAAGAAATTTGCTAGTGTTGGTCAGATGGGAGGGGACATGGGTCAACAACTGGCTCACAATGCTGTTAAGGAACCAAGAAATCCGATCGGTTGGCCCGCCAACACAACTGATTATAGGTCTTATTTTATAAGTGTCCGGCGACGTGGATTGCAAATCCAGCTGGGAAAGCTTATGCGTTTTTACTAGGCTATAAAAAACCGGACAACAAGGGTTATCCAGCCTAAGGTCCCTGAGAAACTTTTTGTCGATTCCGGCAGACATTCCCGTAGTCATCCAAATACGGTTAAGGTGTCTGCATTGCGACTTAAAGTCTCTCTCAGAAACGCGATGGTATATGGAAGTGTCGCTAAGATGAAGCTCGGTTATAGCCCGATCTAAAGTTTGCGGCATAACAACGAACTCTCCCCCTTTATCGCTAACGGAGATTCGCAGGGTGCCATTAGATCTTAGCTCACGTAATTCCCTGAGTCCTTGCCATTGAGCACGTTCCAAATTAGTATTGCGGTTTCGCTTGTGGCGGTTGAGCACGTCCAACACACCCGATGACAACATTCTGAACTTGGAATCTGTGTCAGGCACAGGAGCAGGTTCTTTGTAGAACGTACGTGGGAATGGCACAGCGGGTAATCTTCCATTAGAATTCGCGGGATTTCCTCGGCGCACCTCGTTCCGACTTCTGTTTCGCATTAGGTCCCTAAGCCTATGTAAGCCTCCCACCACTTTACGGAATGTTGATGCGTTGATGTTTTGATGAGGTGAAAATGATGGCCCCAAACTCAGAACACTTAGAGCGTTAGGCGATATTTGAGTGCCTCCTAAAACAGTGACTCTCGCCAATTGGCCATTATTATGAACTTCGTTGGTATTAGATCGGTGGCCGTTTGACAAGCTGTTCTCGTCACTTTGGGATCTCTCGTTCAGTGGTCGAAGGAGCCTGTCGTACTTTGCACAAAGAGCAGCCTTAGCTCTAGACCGAATAGAGTCACAAATCAACCTTGACCCACCCTCAACCCTCCTCCAAGTCTGTTCCGTCAGAAGACGCCGGCACGCCTGCTCTTTCGTTGTACATTTCATCAGCGAGGAATACAGTACATGCTGTTTTTCCTTGATCACGAGTTTCAACATCGAGCGGTATATTCTGATAACGCCCGGATGATCTTCGGAAAGATTGCATGTCGCTCCGATCTTCTTATTTCTGATGAAATTCGGCAGGACACCGGCCGTTCTGCAGCGTTGAAGGAATACCAGGCTTTGGCGGGTAAGCACCACCTTCTGACGAAGCGAAATTGCTTCGCGCACCAGAGAGAAGAGATGCGGCGGCACATTGTCCAGTAATCTCCAACTTCTCTCTTCTTCAAACCTCGGCATGGTAAGTTGTTAGTCAGTTAAGTTTTTTGTGCCAACACGAGGTTTATAGGTGGACCTTTATTTAGCAGGGCCTGACGTTTCGACTTCTCGTCGTCTTCAGAGGCCTGAACGTGGTGCATTAGTTTATTTGCGCTCTACTCCGCCAAGCGCCTTAACTACACTAGCATTTCGGACCTACTCTACGAGCACAAAAGGAGGGGCCAAGTGGGAGAAACGAACTCACCAATTGGATCCACCGTAAGGGCTGATGTTCGCCCACGTTAGTTAGCCAGTAGGGACGAATGGGGCATACTGCACACCACTGTCGCCGACCGGTCCTTCTACAGTTCACAATGAGACACGAACGGCAGAAAGTCACTCATAACAGACAGGCACTCATTTCGGTTGTTCATTACTGGATTTCTGCTAAAAATCCAGAATGCCTCTAACGCTTTCCTCGCCGAAATATCTCCTACAATGGCCAAAATGGTGCATTTCACCTCAAAGTCGTTTCCGTTATGCACATCAATCCTATGCTTACCAAGTGGACTGGTTAGCGACCCACGTCGTTTACTAAATAGATGTTCCCTTACGCGCACTGCAAGAGCCCTTCCCGTTTCTCCGATGTATTTGGCGTTACATGCCAAGCACTCAATCTGATAAATTGCTCCAGCCTTTGAGCAATCGCCAAAACTACCATTTGGGCAAATAACGCAGTTTTCTAAAATACACTGCTGATCGTAGAGCCTATTTCGAACTAACTGCCGCCTGATGTTATCGTTAGGAATGTTCACTAGGATCACGTCATCCTGCAGTTGTGCCCTTACAATAGCTCTTTGAATTTCAGCAGTGACTCTATCGGAAATGAATGGTAGGACGAGAGGTATCTTGCCTGCGCGAGATCTATCATGAGTGTTAGCGTGAGATCTCCGATGACGACTTGAAACCTTATAGCCGTTCGAAATGGCTATATTTGAAGCTAATCGTAAAGACTCTTGACGTTCACTGGGGCCCGTACACATACCAACTGCCGTTCGGAACATGTTGCTGACAACAGCACGTTTCATAGCAGTGGGGTGTGCTGACCTTGCATGAATCAGGATGTTCTTAGAGCTTGGTTTCCGGTACCATTTCACGCTAACTACTCCCTCGCCGGACACTTTCACTTGCGTGTTCAGATACGCGAGCCAACCATTATTGGGAGTTTCTCGAGTCAGCCTAATGTACTGAGATTGCTCGTTCAATAACCTGAAACACTCATCCATTTCGGATTGTGTCGATGTTACGATGCAGCAGTCATCTATATATCTGCAATACATTAGCGGTGAGCGGTCAAGCACCGGTTGTTCAATCCTACTCATAAAGCAGATAGCAAGGACCGGCGCTAATCGTTGACCCATAGCCAGTCCTCTTACTTGCGAATAATACGAACCTGACCATTTAAAAATATTGCAATGCAAACATTCTTTAACCAGAATCATGATGTGCGCTTTCGATAATCCAAATGTGTTTATGTTCCCCACATGCAAATCCAGCATTTCAGATAGTGCCTGTAGGGCTTCATCGTTTTGGACATTCGTGTAAAGCGAAGTCACATCAAATGACTCCATTACACAACTTTCAGAGAAGTTAGAGTTGTGCATTAATTCAAGAAATTTGCTAGTGTTGGTCAGATGGGAGGGGACATGGGTCAACAACTGGCTCACAATGCTGTTAAGGAACCAAGAAATCCGATCGGTTGGCCCGCCAACACAACTGATTATAGGTCTTATTTTATAAGTGTCCGGCGACGTGGATTGCAAATCCAGCTGGGAAAGCTTATGCGTTTTTACTAGGCTATAAAAAACCGGACAACAAGGGTTATCCAGCCTAAGGTCCCTGAGAAACTTTTTGTCGATTCCGGCAGACATTCCCGTAGTCATCCAAATACGGTTAAGGTGTCTGCATTGCGACTTAAAGTCTCTCTCAGAAACGCGATGGTATATGGAAGTGTCGCTAAGATGAAGCTCGGTTATAGCCCGATCTAAAGTTTGCGGCATAACAACGAACTCTCCCCCTTTATCGCTAACGGAGATTCGCAGGGTGCCATTAGATCTTAGCTCACGTAATTCCCTGAGTCCTTGCCATTGAGCACGTTCCAAATTAGTATTGCGGTTTCGCTTGTGGCGGTTGAGCACGTCCAACACACCCGATGACAACATTCTGAACTTGGAATCTGTGTCAGGCACAGGAGCAGGTTCTTTGTAGAACGTACGTGGGAATGGCACAGCGGGTAATCTTCCATTAGAATTCGCGGGATTTCCTCGGCGCACCTCGTTCCGACTTCTGTTTCGCATTAGGTCCCTAAGCCTATGTAAGCCTCCCACCACTTTACGGAATGTTGATGCGTTGATGTTTTGATGAGGTGAAAATGATGGCCCCAAACTCAGAACACTTAGAGCGTTAGGCGATATTTGAGTGCCTCCTAAAACAGTGACTCTCGCCAATTGGCCATTATTATGAACTTCGTTGGTATTAGATCGGTGGCCGTTTGACAAGCTGTTCTCGTCACTTTGGGATCTCTCGTTCAGTGGTCGAAGGAGCCTGTCGTACTTTGCACAAAGAGCAGCCTTAGCTCTAGACCGAATAGAGTCACAAATCAACCTTGACCCACCCTCAACCCTCCTCCAAGTCTGTTCCGTCAGAAGACGCCGGCACGCCTGCTCTTTCGTTGTACATTTCATCAGCGAGGAATACAGTACATGCTGTTTTTCCTTGATCACGAGTTTCAACATCGAGCGGTATATTCTGATAACGCCCGGATGATCTTCGGAAAGATTGCATGTCGCTCCGATCTTCTTATTTCTGATGAAATTCGGCAGGACACCGGCCGTTCTGCAGCGTTGAAGGAATACCAGGCTTTGGCGGGTAAGCACCACCTTCTGACGAAGCGAAATTGCTTCGCGCACCAGAGAGAAGAGATGCGGCGGCACATTGTCCAGTAATCTCCAACTTCTCTCTTCTTCAAACCTCGGCATGGTAAGTTGTTAGTCAGTTAAGTTTTTTGTGCCAACACGAGGTTTATAGGTGGACCTTTATTTAGCAGGGCCTGACGTTTCGACTTCTCGTCGTCTTCAGAGGCCTGAACGTGGTGCATTAGTTTATTTGCGCTCTACTCCGCCAAGCGCCTTAACTACATACTGCACACCACTGTCGCCGACCGGTCCTTCTACAGTTCACAATGAGACACGAACGGCAGAAAGTCACTCATAACAGACAGGCACTCATTTCGGTTGTTCATTACTGGATTTCTGCTAAAAATCCAGAATACCTCTAACGCTTTCCTCGCCGAAATATCTCCTACAATGGCCAAAATGGTGCATTTCACCTCAAAGTCGTTTCCGTTATGCACATCAATCCTATGCTTACCAAGTGGACTGGTTAGCGACCCACGTCGTTTACTAAATAGATGTTCCCTTACGCCCACTGCAAGAGCCCTTCCCGTTTCTCCGATGTATTTGGCGTTACATGCCAAGCACTCAATCTGATAAATTGCTCCAGCCTTTGAGCAATCGCCAAAACTACCATTTGGGCAAATAACGCAGTTTTCTAAAATACACTGCTGATCGTAGAGCCTATTTCGAACTAACTGCCGCCTGATGTTATCGTTAGGAATGTTCACTAGGATCACGTCATCCTGCAGTTGTGCCCTTACAATAGCTCTTTGAATTTCAGCAGTGACTCTATCGGAAATGAATGGTAGGACGAGAGGTATCTTGCCTGCGCGAGATCTATCATGAGTGTTAGCGTGAGATCTCCGATGACGACTTGAAACCTTATAGCCGTTCGAAATGGCTATATTTGAAGCTAATCGTAAAGACTCTTGACGTTCACTGGGGCCCGTACACATACCAACTGCCGTTCGGAACATGTTGCTGACAACAGCACGTTTCATAGCAGTGGGGTGTGCTGACCTTGCATGAATCAGGATGTTCTTAGAGCTTGGTTTCCGGTACCATTTCACGCTAACTACTCCCTCGCCGGACACTTTCACTTGCGTGTTCAGATACGCGAGCCAACCATTATTGGGAGTTTCTCGAGTCAGCCTAATGTACTGAGATTGCTCGTTCAATAACCTGAAACACTCATCCATTTCGGATTGTGTCGATGTTACGATGCAGCAGTCATCTATATATCTGCAATACATTAGCGGTGAGCGGTCAAGCACCGGTTGTTCAATCCTACTCATAAAGCAGATAGCAAGGACCGGCGCTAATCGTTGACCCATAGCCAGTCCTCTTACTTGCGAATAATACGAA